>JAASFV010000194.1:0-32879 GCA_023334015.1 Globisporangium paddicum
GCGAACCTGTACTAAGTTTGGTCTTAAAGATATTGCACAAACAGTAGTTTGGCAGAGTGGTTACTGCGGTGTAACTCACTCGTGTACCCCGTTACGCTGACTCTTGAATGAACAGATGATGCCCGCGCCATTTGGTTGTAGGTGTGCGGTAGTGTTTGGTGCCAGGAAGTGCAGAGTCACGTTCGAGAACGCCTCGCTGACTCGGTGGGACGAGGCGTTGTCGAGGAGTAGCAGCCCTTGTCTCTGCTGGCCGCGCATGGTCTCGTTGAAGTGCTCGAGCCATTTTGTAAACAACTTTGCAGTCATCTACCCCTTGCTTGAACTTGTGTAGTCCACACCGAGCTCATCGGGCGTGCTGCCTCTGAAGCACCGTGGCTGCCGCGCAGAACCAATAAACAGTAGCGGTACCCTGAGCGAGCCGTCCGCATTTGTCGTGACTGCGACTGTCATGCGCTTATTGATTTGCTTGCGCTCGGCCATGGCTGCGCTTGTGATTGATGTCGATGGAGACGAGCAATAGAAGAACGCTAGCTCATCGAGGTTGAACACGTCTTGCTTGTTGTATTTACTTGTTACGCATCGGAGTTCTGCACGACCTTCGGCTACGCCTTGTTTTGGCGCTGACGCTACTTCACCTTGGACGCGGCGCGGAGAGAGCTGGTGACGTGCTTGGAGTTTCTGGATCCAGCCATCGAAGAACACCATCTTCGTGAGCTTCGTGAGCGCAGCGGTGTCAGCACCAGACACGAGAGCACGGCGCAGTTTGACAGCTTTTGCCCGTATCGTCGCCCACATCACCACTGGCAGCTGCAATTGCTCACAGCGCCTAATCCAGCGTAGAAGCTCCGACTCGAGTTGCTCGCTGTGCACAGGCTGCTTTGCTTTGCGCCCAGAGTGATGGCGAGCATCGTTCTCGCTCACTGGCACCTTGAGAAGCGCATGCACTGCGGCAGGCGACGGATTCTTCAATAGTTTGAACTTAGCGTATGCCCACGAGCACAGCGCTCGGATGGAGAGCTCTGAGTGGGCGAGATGGTGCTTGTAGATTAGGAGTTTTTGATGCGTTGTGAGGCGAATGCGTGCACCATTCGACGGCATAATTGCTGAACACGGGAAACGGCGCTCGCTCGGCGACTGTCGTCCTCGCTTGATGTCTGCTTCTTCAACTGCCGCGACACTGCGTATTTTCTAGTGTAGGAGTACGAGTGGAGGCGGCGCACTTGCTCGACTGCCATCCGCTTGCTTGACTGTCGAGCATTTGTTTGGCTGTGGCGCGCCTGTATGTCAACTATGCTGAATTACCAAAATGAGCAAATCGATTAGCGCTCCAAACGATTTTGAAAGGGAATAGGTTTTTCGTGGTGTTTGGTTTCGAGAATGGTGACTGTATGAGGTTAGCAGTACAGTCCTTCCTCCCCTATTGATACATGGAAAATTCAACCTCACGGTATAATTTTTTGAAGGTTTTTCCAAATATAGAGGTATCAGATAATACAGGTCGAATTGACGGCGTAGTGCCGTGTGTGTCATCACAGTTGCACTCCATCGCAACGTCGCTCGGAAAGCAAAAAACAGGATTCATAAAATGCTGAAGAAGCACGCATTATATAAACCAGACCAACCAGTTCGATAGATGTCTCAGTGAATGTGTTTCTAAACGAAGCCTCTTTACACTGTCAACTAGTTCGTAGATGTCGTCATCTAGGATTCTAGTGTGCCGCCAGCAGTTGCTAATTGTCGTGCTAGTGATCATTTATCATGCATCCTTTGCCCATTGCATAGCCACAAGCACATCTACTTGGAACAAGACACCAGTCTCTATCTCTCAATATGTTCCTTCCCACGTCTGCGACGCGGTTCAATAGCTCGCCAAACTTATCCACTACATAACCAGTCTTAAACCGCTCAATTTGCGTCTTGAAGGCTTGGATAATGCCGGCATCTTGAGGCTGCAGGTACGCAGTGGTGTTGGGTGGCAGCATTTCCAGCGTGACGTGGGAGAGCGGCTCGCTGAGTCGGTAGGAGGAGGCATTGTCGAGCAGCAACAAGACATGGCGATTTTCCGCGCGCATGTCATCGTTGAAACGACGGACCCAGCTTCGGAAAAGCTCCATGTTGATCCAACCCTTTGCAGTGCTTGCGTATCTGAAGCCGAGTTTTTGCCAGTCTTCTCACCAAAACAACGCGGTCGTCGTGCTGCACCAACAAACAATAGCGAGAGCTTGGCTGAGCCATCCGCGTTGCACGTAACAGCAATAGTCAGTCGTTTCTTTGGGATCTTGCGGCCTGACATGCGCTTGGTTGAGACAGTCTTGTGGGGCGGCGTGCAGTAGACGTACACCATCTTGTCCATGTTGTAGATGTCACGCTTCGCGTAGCCCTGCGTGATGGCCTGGAGCGCGGCTCGATCTTCCTCCACACTGATCGGCTTCGTCGACGTAGCCTCCCCATGAACACGCTTCGATGTGAGCTTGTGGCGCTTCTGGAGTTTGCACAGCCACCCAGTAGATAATGATAACGACGGGAGCACAGGAACTGTGGACGGGGACGCATGTGGCAGCAATTCTTCTCGTATCTTCGCCGCCTCCCCTCGAAGTGTAGCACCGGTCACGATGGGCATGTCTCACTGCTCGCAGTCACGCACTCATCTAGTCAGCTGGGCCTCGAGGCGCGGGCATTGGACGGGCTGGCGTCGCTTCTAGTCTGGATTGACTTCGTAGCCCTTCTCGACAGCCAGCACGCGATGCACAGTTATTCGCGATGGCGCGTGGGAGAGTTTGAACACCGTCACAGCCCACTTGCCAAGCTTGCGATGCTTCATTGTGGGGTGCGCAATGTGCTGCTCTCGAAGTGCTTGCTTCTGGCCGTTGGTCAGGGCGCGCATACGTGGTGATCGCGACCATTGGTTTCTTCCTGTTCTGTTTCTCGGTTGTGAGAGTGCTGGCAAGAAGCGCGCCAATTTTGAAAAGTGTCGGAGTGTTTGTCTAAGAGTGGATGTGCGAATTGAAAAGTCGACGTATCGACTTTGAAGGGGTATGGAATTTGGACGATATATCAATATGGGAGGAAGGACTGTATACCGGTATCAGCAGTATGTTCCAGGTTTTTTCAAGTACCGGTAGCCCCGACCAATGAGCCATACAGCACCATCGTACTTCCCAATGTTCCAACTGACATTTTTGTCGAGGCGAGGAAAAGTGCTCCGCACGTGTGGCAAAGACTAACGTCATGTGCGCCAAAAGAAAGCTGCCTCTGGAGAAGGCGAGCAAGCTCTCACCAGTATAGCCTAGACATACCGGACCTAACGATACCGGTACATATAGTATATCCCGTCTAATTCTCACGTAACGAGCTGGAGAAGGGACTCTTCAGAGGTTATTTTATACAAGGGATTGTGGGTATGACTGCCGCTTAGAAATAGGGGTGACTGTATTCGCAGCTATCGAATACTGGTATCCCAGAACTAGAGCTGGTGTCCAAGCTGAGCTTGAAGACCTCAAGAGTTGATATGGTGTGAGCTCAGCATATTACGAAAGTATCTGCTCCAAGGACGTTTCCCTGTGCCAGCCCAGTTCCAAGTTGGGACGACAGCGGTGATTAAAGCAGCTCAGTCCACCACCACCAATAAGTCTCTCCCAATGTCCCATGACCAACTGGCGTTTTTTTTTTCTCAGCTACAAAATCGTCTTCTTCACAAAGACCAAGGCCCCACGCAACAAGGCCTCTCGAAGAAGATGGCGAGCGAGCTCTTGGGCTCATTCTGGATATGGCAGCCTGACGCACTCGCTCGGTCGTGTTCTCATTCTCGCACTTGCTGAAATCTTTCTCTGCTTTGAGATCCTCTACGAGAACCGATATCGCTCCAAAAATAGAGTCACGTGACGTCCCTTTTTATAGAGCACACGACCGGCACAGCAGACCCAGATACAGACCCAGATCTGCGCCACTTTAAATTTTATCCATTGTGCTTTTATTATAGTGCATAAACTGACACCGCTATATCGATTATATCAGTATATTTTTCATATATTTATTATTCAGCATAAATCATACAGCTTTTGTACTTATTTTGTTAGTGTTTTCTTTAGAGATGACACTTTATCATATGTACAGACCTGCACATATTATGGCATAGAAAATGAAACTGGTCTGCTGTTTGGTTGTTGTATGTTGCGGCTGGACGACCTTTCTCCATTGTTTCTCTCTCGCGCAGGCAGGACACGAGCCAGCCAAGCTAGCAAGCGTGCCGCGTCTCCGTCCGCTCGCTCTCGACGCATTGCCACTTGCAGCCAGCGCCTGCTGCCTGATCAACCCGCACACACACGCACGCGTCCGTCCAAGCTCGCTCGCTCCTTCCAGCCATCCAGCTAGCCAGCGCTATGGGCAACTGCTGCTCGACGATCGACTGCAAGGACTCGACGCGCGACACCCGTCCGCAGACGCCGGCTGTGAGCGCGCTCGCAGTCGGACAACAGGCTAATGGTGGCGGCGTCGGCGCGAACGCGAACGCGGGCCTCAAGGTCGCGGAACAGCACGAGAAACCGCCGCCGCAGCAGCTCCAGGCGACTGAGAACGGCGGCGCCAAGAACGCCGCCGAAGGTCCAGCGCTGTCGTCGTCCAGCGAGACGCAGCACAGCGACAACCAGCAGCCGCCGCTGTCGCAGTCGCAGTCGCGCGTGCCGTCCACCAAGTCCGTCGCGAGCGGCAGGACGCAGCCAGAGGGTCCAGGCCCGACCCACTCGCTCCAGATCGGCGACTACAACCTGCGCTACTCGTATTACTCCAAGCGCGGGTACTACCCAGAAGGTGTGCCTGTTTGTCTTTATTTATTTTGTTTGCACGTGTTTGTGTTTAGTTTTGTACTGACTTGAATTGTTGATCGTTATGTGCTTATTTCATATGTGCACTTGCAGCTCGCAAGAAGGCGAACCAGGACAGCTACTACTGCGAGACACACTTTGCGGGCGACG
Source organism: Globisporangium paddicum (assembly GCA_023334015.1). NCBI lineage: Eukaryota > Oomycota > Peronosporomycetes > Pythiales > Pythiaceae > Globisporangium > Globisporangium paddicum. The sequence continues at coordinate 4,971 of JAASFV010000194.1, forward strand.
ACCAGAAGGCGTTCTTCGCCGTGTTCGACGGCCACGGCCAGTTCGGCGACATTTGCTCCCAGTTCTCGGCCGAATACGTAAGAAAATCAACCAAGCTCTGTGGGATATTTGGCACCTGATAGCCAAACTGATGATCTCTCTCTGTTGTGTCACTTGCTGTAGCTGCCCGAATACATCGCCAAGCACCTGGATGACAACGTGGGCGTGCTTCCTGCGCTCACGCGCGCTCACTTGGAGACCAACCAAATGGTAAGATCTACTTTTTTTACGACTGCTGCTTCTAAAAAGATCGTCATCCACTGACTCTATTTTGTTTATGGAATGTGTTGTTGTGTGTAGATGCACGACGCGGCCTTCGACGACTCGATGAGCGGCACGACGTCCATCTCCGTGCTCTTCCACGGCAACGAGATCCACATCGCGAACGTCGGCGATTCGCGCGCGATCATTGCCCAGGAGAACCTCAAGGCCACGGGCCCGTACGAGGACATGTCGCTGGTCGCGAAGCCGCTCTCGATCGACCAGACGCCATTCCGAAAGGTAGCTTGGCTTATTCAAACAACTTCTCAGTGTCAGTTTTGTGTGTGAAGCTGACTTGTTTGCTGCTGTGAACAGGACGAGCGCGAGCGCGTGAAGAAATGCGGCGCGCGTATCCTGACAGTCGACCAAGTCGAGGGCTTTGAGCCCATTCACGAGAACTGGGGCCTCAATCTCGGCGACGAGATCGATGAGAATGGAGATCCGCCACGCATCTGGCACCCGTACGGGCAGTACCCAGTAAGTTACGCTCTCGGTTTGTTTTTAATCGATCGTAGCCATTTCACTTGCTTACTATTATTTTGTGCTGATGCACCACCTAGGGAACTGCGTTCACGAGAAGCATCGGAGATCTCGTGTCGGAGGAGCTGGGAGTCACTGCCGAGCCGGAGATCCTGTGCAAGGCACTGAACGCGCACGACAAGTTCATCGTCATCGCCAGCGATGGCGTGTTCGAGTTCCTCACGAGTCAGAGCGTTGTCGACATTGTGAAGAAATTCGACGACCCATCTGAAGCCTGTCGGGCCTTGGTCGAAGAGGCGTATAACCGCTGGCTGCAGTACGAGGTGCGCACGGACGACATCACGGCGATCTGCATCTACCTCGACGGGCTCACTGCCAACCGCGACCTGGCTCGTGGAAGTATCTATGTGGGCGGCGAAGTGCTGGACCTCCAGTCCATGCAGCGCCCAGTCCGTGGCATCGGGAAGAAAGACTATGGTGCGCGCAACACGATTGTTGGAACGGAGGCGATTCGTCTGTCGCTCACGGAGGGACTCTTCGATGGCGAAGACCCGACCGCCTCGTACGACTTCGGCGACGAGGTCGGAGAAAAGTCGGATTCGGAGATCAAGTGGATCAAGGAAATCGTGCAGGGTAACTTTTTGTTCAGCCACATCAGCGACGAGAAGGTATGTTGCATTGTCTGTTTCGTTCGTTCGGATACAGTTGTGGTTGCTGACCTTTGGTCGTGCTGTTATTTTGTAGATCTTGGAAGTCATCTCGGTGCTGAAGAAAGTGGAGGTCGACGCGGGCGACGTTGTGATTCGTCAAGGAGCACCTGGTGACACTTTCTACTTGGTACGAAATTATCATGGTTCATGCAACAAATGTTATCAAATTGTCGTCTAACGCTCACTATTTGTTTTGCTTGGCTAGATTGACAGTGGCGAATTTGAGGTTCGAGTGGTACCAGCGCATGTGCAGCCACCTCAAAGCGAGACGAACACTCTTTCCCCAGACCAGTACGGTGATATTGTTCACGTGTACAAGTCTGGCTCGCACCTCCACCCAACCTTTGGCGAACTGGCGCTGATCTACTCGAAGCCCCGAGCGGCAACGGTGATCGCAAAGGAAAAGGGAGCGCTGTGGGCTCTTGACCGTCTCGCGTTCCGCGGCATTTTGATGCGCGGACGACCGATGCGCGATGTCGTCCACCGTCTTCGCCAGATCAGTTTGCTGCGCCCGCTCACTGTGGCGCAGACCAACCTCGTCGCCGAGGAGATGAAGGTGTTGAATTTTGAGGATGGCCAGTACATTCTCCACGAAGGCATGAACGAGCCAGGCTTCTTCCTGATCACGAGCGGCAAGGTGGAGTCGACTTCCAAGCAGAACAATATCGCGAACATGCAGCTAAAGACGCTCGATTACTTTGGCGAAGTCGCGCTTGTTCGACGGAGATCCATCAGGTAAGCGTAGCAACTGTACATGTATGTTGTTGACTGATGACGATGTTGTTCGGTGTCTGACTTCTCTCGTTGTCTGTGAATCTTAGTCAACGCACTCTCCGCGCTTTGGAGCCAACGGAATGTCTCTTCATCACAAAGGAGACGTTTGAGCAGTCGGTTGGCAAGCTATCTTCGATTTTGGAGAAGGACAAGATCCGTCGATTTCGAAAGGAGCGCATCGCTGAGGGCCGCAAGACCGCGAAGGTGAGCTTTAGTGTGATTTTGGTGTTGCGTGGCATGTTTATCTCACAGTTTGTTATCTGTGTGCTGTATTTTAGTCGACTGGGTTTGTCATGTTTGATGAGCCGAAAGAATCCGCCGCACTGCCGAAGACGATCGACCAGCTTGAAATCATCGGAAGTGTGTTCTCGGACGTGACCAACACTGTCCGCTTGGTGATGGTGAAGGGCTCGTCGCCGCCACAGTTCATGACACTTCGCTCGGTGAGCAAGCAGGCGATTTTTGACGCCAGCATGCAGAAGCACGTGGTTGGCGAACGGGACATTTACGTGTCCTTGTACGAGAAGAACGCGCTTGTGCCGAACGTTTGCGGCATGAACACGAACGACACGGACATCCACCTCCTCTACAGCACGCAGGTTGTGGGCAGCTTGGAGAGTTTCCTGGATGGCGAGGGCCACGGCGAGTCGTTCGTTCGCTACTACGCGGCCCAGGTCGTGCTGGCACTGGAGTTCCTGCACTCGGAGGGGATCGTGTCGCGTACTGCTGACCCAACGAACTTGATGATCGACCGCAATGGCAACATCAGAATGCTGAACCTCAGGTATGGTTTTGCTGCTACTTGTTCGAGTGAGTTTCCGTGTGCAAGCTGACGTGGTTGTTTTGTGTTTGTTGCACAGATTGTCCAAGTATGTTGGCCGCGGCCGAACGTACACTGTCTGCGGCACGCCAGAGTACCTGTCGCCAGAGCAGATCAAGGGCGAGGGGCACAACATTGCCGCTGACTACTGGTCTCTTGGCGTGCTCATGTATGAGCTTCTGTGCGGCCACACTCCGTTCTCGTTGGAGAAGAAGGACGATATCGAGATTTTGAACCAGATTACGACGTTCCGACCGGTATGTTTGTCGCATTTGGGCGTATCTGGGATCGTACTCCCCGTATGTTCAGGCTCTAATGTCGTGTTTGCTGTGTAGGAACAACTCACGTGGCCGGAGAACGCGAGCGCCGAGGTGAAGGACATTATCCAGAAGCTCCTGTGCCCAGACCTCACTGTCCGTCTCGGTTACCAAGACCTGAAGGCCAATTTTGCGCAAAACGTGTGCGAAGGCATCAAGCGCCACCCGTTCTTCGCTGGTACCTCGTGGGAGGCAACGAAGATCGGATCTTTTGCGGTACGCTCCTGAACTGCTGCGCTGTGCTAGTGCGATGCTGATAATTTTGTTTTTTTGTACTGCAGGCTCCTCTTGAGGCTGAGGCTGCGGCTCAGTTCAAGCAGATCACGGCCAATGGTGCCGGTCAGGATCTCAACATTGGCACGAAGTACACTGGCGACTTCCAGTGGCTCACGGGATTCTAAAGTATCATAGACTGATCTCACCACCGACACTGAACCATTTTTTTTTACTACTTCCAAGTACAACTACGGTAGTGGCTCACACAGCTTCAGGCGAAGTCATCAAAATCGAAACGACCAACGCCAAGCAATGCTGCATCTACCCAACTCCCCCGCCAACGTCCATCAACAAGCAAGCATACAACTACGTAATTTCGCAAATAATGTGTTCTTCTACATTTGAATGGAGTGTATTATCTAGTGGAAGCATCCGGACTAACAAGCTCTCTTATTTGGTCACAGCGTAGAAGATGGCGGCCACCACAAGTGGAATCAACCCCATGAGTGCTTGGCGGTACGTCTGCAGCTGTGACGTGCTCTTAAGCAGCTCCGTCTTCTCTTGAGAGAGCGCCTTGGACGCCGTGGCGAGCGACTGGTTCTCCTGCTTGAGCTTGCTCTTCTCCACCTCGAGTGCCGCGACCTTCTCCTTGAGCTGCTGCAGCTCGTGCGTGATCTTGCCAATCTTCTTGTCCTTCTCCTTGAAGCTGTCGTTCAGGTGCTTGCGCGCACTCTCGGCAGTCGAGAGCTCCGTCTTGGCCTTTGAGAGCGCCTTCTTGGCCTTGTCGGCCTCGGCGATCTTCTCGTTTAGCTGCGCGTTGGCGCTCTGGGCCGAGCTCTTCCACTTCTGCGTGTGCTTGTGGGTCTCCTTGAGCTCCTCGTTCGCGGCCAGCATGGACGAGCGGGTCTTCTTGAGCATGTCCTCTTGGGACGCGATGAGCGAGCGCAAGTTCTGCACTTCCGTCTCGAACTGCACGCGCTGGCCGTTGGTAGACTCAAAGCGCTGAGTGGCAGCTGACAGCGCCTTCTTGCAGATGTCGAGCTCGTGCGAGAGCGTCTTGACCTGGCCGACACTGCTCGAAGCCGTCTCCGAGGCCTTCTCGGACGCAAGCTTGAGCGCGATCACTTCGTCCTTCAAGGTGTGGATGAGCTTGGCAGACTCCTTCTTCTCAGTGACAACCGAGGACGACGCGTTCTACAAATTATAACAAGCGAGATCGTTAGACAATGTTATACGACAGCAAACTAGTAAATCCAGCCAATACCAGCACATACCTTGGCTTCCGCGAAGAGCTTCTCGAGGTCCGCTGCCTTGGCGATCAAGTCTGAGTTCTCCGTCTGCAGGTTGGCCAGCAGCGACGTGAGGTTGAGCTTCTCCTCCTCAAAGATCGCCGTAGCTTCTTCGAATTTGGCAGTCAGCGACTTGTTCGCCGTCGTCGAAGCTTCGAGCTGCTGCTTGATGAGCGCGAGCTCCTCCGCAAGCTGGTCCGCGGATCCCTGGACCGCAGCCTCAGCCGACGCAAGCTTCTCCACAAGCGACTTATTTTCGCTGCGAAGCTGCTCGACTTCAGCTGTCAACGCCTCCACCTGGGCATTAGCAGCGCTCACGTTCGACTGCACATTCTCCAGCTCGGAGGTGAGCTCCTCGGTGCGGCTCTGTTTGGCGACAGATTCCTTGGCAGCCTTCTCGGCTTCCGCGCGGATCAACTTGGCGTCGGCCTCGAGGGTCGTGTTCTTCTCCTGGAGCTTCTGGTTGGCTGCCTGGAACTCGTCGATGGTCTTCCAGAGCTTGCGGAAGTTCGTGTCGTTGTCCGACTTAGCGTCCGTTGTCTGCGTGAGCTCTGACTGGAGCTTGCTCACTTGGTCGCGCAGTTGCACGTCTGACGCGACCGTTTCTTCGATCTTCTTCGAGAGCGTCGCGTTCGACTCCTTGAGCTCCGCGACAGACTGGAGCAAACGCTCCTGCTCCTCCAGGAGCTGACGCTCTGACTCGGACAGCGTCTTGTTCGCGTTCTGGGCATCCTCAGTCGTCGCCTTGGCCTCAGCGATCTGCGTTTCGAGCTCGGCGATCTTCTGGACCTGGGCGTTGGTCAGCGCCTTGCTCGCCTTCTCGGCCTCGGCTACTTGAAACTTAGCCTCAGCGAGCTCCTTCTCGAGCACAGCGATCTTGTGCTCCAGCTCCACGTTCGCAGCAGCAGGGACTTCAGCGGTAACCTCAGCCTTCGCGGCCTTCTTCTTCTTCTCGGTCTTCGAAACAGTAGTCTCGACCGTCTTCTCCTCGTGCACCACCTTGACGGCCTCCACCTGGCTGGCGAGGAACTCGGTCGTCTTCTTCGTGCGCTCGGCCTTCTTGAGATCGTCCTCGAGCGCCGCTACAGCAAGATCAGCGTCAATAAGCCATTTCGAGAGCGAGTCCACGCGTTGCACCAAGCTCTCCTCCACAGCAGAAGCTAGAGTTCGGTCAGCTGTAGCCAGCACTGGCAGAGGAGGCGAACTAATAAGTGAATTAAAACGAGTGGGACACGTACCGATGCTCTCGTCAATCTGGTTGTTCGCCGCCTCTTCCTTCACGACCGCCGGCTGTTGAGGCTCGTCCTCGACCTCCGGGGTCTGCTCCTTCACGTCCTTGACCACGGACTCGTCCACCGACCCGCTCGAGCTGTCCATGGAAACGGCCTTCTTCTTAGATTTCTTTCGCTTCTTCTTGCTGCTGGTGCTGCTGTTTGTGGGCGACACGGCGCTGTCGCTGAGCTGGTTGCTTTGCTCGGCGACGGCGGCGAGAGCCTCCTCCTCCTGCTCCTCCTTGGCCTTCCAGAGCTGGAGCTCCTTGCGCAGCGCCACGAGCTGCTTGACCTGCTCGGCAACCTGCTCGAGCGTCGCACCGCCGCCGCTCTTGCGCACGACCTCCTGGAGCTCGCGCACGCGCGTGGAGCACACGTCGATCTCGGCTTCCAGCGCGAGTCTACTTTCAAACTGCATTTTGGCTGGTGGTGTTACGGGATGGGGGAATAGATCCTGCGGGGGAGAGTGACTGATACTGAACCGACGGGCCTTGGACGCGCGAAGAGGTGTCCTGATGAGCTGGTGAGCTGTCGAGTGGGGAGTGGGCAGCGCTGGGCAAGTTGGGGAGTGGCACCGACCGGACCACGCGTTCGTTCGCTCGGCTCCTTCCAGTCGTTTGCTCGCCTGCTGCTGCGAAAAGGATCTGAGTGACCTGAGCTTGTGCACCGAAACAAAAAGGGAGGGACGCGGGTGCGGACTTTCGACGAATCGCAGCGCGAAGAGACGATATAGAGGTGGAAATGCCGCATTTTAGCCAGTGGTGTTTCATGAAGACGATTGATATTGACCAATGAGAGATAATATGAAATCTAGAAAAAGTGTGGCCCACATAAGTTTGTGCAATTCTATACCGACAAAAAAATATATTTTGTGGATGCAATATAATACTATTTTAACTTTTGTTGGTACAAATAATTTGGCTCGAAAGCTAAACAGAGTCAAAACATAAATAATGCGCTGCTACAAAAGTCAAGTCAAAATGAACAGCGACTTTTGACCAAGTTATCAGAATCTGAGTATTTGATCAAAAGTCGCTCTTTATTTTTGACTTGACTTGTTTTGATGTACGATTTATGTTTTGACTCTGTTTAGCTTTCGAGCCAAATTATTTGTTCTTCGAAGCTTCCGATGTATGCGTATGCAGGGTATGCAGTTCAGCAATAAAATTGACTAATTCATTAAACAAAAATCATTGAAACATCCAAAATCGCAGTTCAATATCAATTTCCGCAGGATACAATTAGCATCGAGGTATAAAATATTACATGTTTAACATCTGGAGCAACATTCACACGCGCAAGATGGCAACACCAGTTAAGAATCAGCCAACACTGGCCGTATAAATGTTCATCACTTCCAGGCACACACACACACTCGTACGCTAAATATGAATCTATGCAGTATATAGGCCGTGTTCGAGGTTGGTCCATTTATAAATAGCACACACGAGTGTTTTAAGGGCTAAAGCATGGTTATGCTCATGATGTGTAACCTTTTCTCATCTATTTGCCATCTCGGCAAAAGCGGCAGGGCAAAGCACTGGTATTGATAACCGCTTCAATTGCTGTGAATCTGGACACACCGCGGGGAAATATTGTGGGCGGGCAGAACTGAGGCTGCAAGTAATAATTCAAACGCCAAGTCGATAACCAAGTCAACAATGCAAGCACAAACTGCGGTCACGAGTAACAAAAGTTGTGCAGGTCAAGAGAGCTATTCGAGTCTGCGCAGCACCACAATACAACGCGATCAGAATTGGCCTAGATAATGCGGGAGCCAAGTGGTACTGCATCGGGAAGATTATTAAGGTTCTTTAACGAAGGTTGCAACATACACATGTTCAAGGAGTACTTCCTAGACAACAAGGCTGAGCGACAAAGAAGCTCAGCTTGCAAATAGGGCAACATACAGGCAAACGCACAGTCACGATGGTGCCGATGATGCGAGTGAACTCAGACGTGGTGGGACACAAGGTCGCGAAGTGGAGGTTTAGTTGCAGTCTTCAATCTTCGATACATACTTGAAAGCCGACAGCTCGGACGCCAATACTTTGGTGAGCCTCAGCGCTGGCGAAGAGATATCCTGAAATCAAATACGAGCTGAAGCACTCACAGGTGCAGCCAGTAAGAAACCACAGCGCGAAGTTGAAACTGGAGAAGAGGAGCTGAACGAGGAGTGCGAATGTGCGGACGGTGACAATCAGCTGCTGGCAGTGATAGTGGCTCAGAAACTCCTTCTGTGTATGATAAAAGCTCAGAAGATACAGGTTCTGCTGTCAGCGGCGAGGAGAATTGGCGTAAAGGTGATGACGATTAAGGCAGCAATGACAGCAACACCACTAATATGCTGTGTAGGACCAGCGTACTATCCGAAACAAACTCTTCAGGATCTGGCAGTACTTATGCATCAGATCATCGAGTTGTCCAAGCTAACGCTACAGTTACAGATATTCAAAATCTGGGCCATCACGCGACCATCAAACCATGCATGAAGACAAGACAGTATGGCGAAACCGTGTGTTTGCCCTGTCGCGCTCGATAGTATGTCTGCTCTCTCTTGCTGTGTTCTGTGGCAAGAAGGATGTGGGCTTGGGTTAGTGGCCACATTATGTGTGACTGTTTAGTTCAGTGCTGAACAGCTTCGACTAAATTACAAATTGGCTGTAAGCTATGTGAAACTTACAAGATTACAAGAATATTGCCGTGAATTACTTGGCAATATTCGAAAAGGGATATATGTTTTATTTAGGACCGGAAAAGGGGCATTATTTTTATTTCCCCATTATCAAATGATGTTCATCTTGGGGCTGTAGAAATAACAGTGTGTACGGCGGAAGCATCTTATTTTATGTTGAGGTACGTAAGTGACGTCGGGTAGTCAGTTGTTCTGCTTGCACAAGCGATTTTGTTGAGACTTTTGCCATTCGGATTGTTAGAATGATTGTATATTTGCCCTCAAATCAGTGTATCTGTTTTGAAGGGGTATTTGCTGTTGATGATGTTTCAATTTGAGACAATCAAGGTACTTTTGTCCCATACTGATGGGACAAAACAACCAGAACTCGAGCAACTTTCTGACGACATTTGATACTATTAGTCGGTTGCTGCAACCTTCGCGCAACATTTGCCGATTCAACAAAGCTCCTTTTAAACGATTTCGAAAAAGTGGGCACGGATAAAAATTATACTTTTAGCTTAAGATTTGTATACTCAAACAGCACTTTTGAGCTGTTCGAACATGCAGTTCACTGATGTCCAAAAAATAAACTCCGGTTAAACGAGAAATAAAACTATAGGACTTTTATCTTGAACTTTGTATGGTTACGCTCCGACCTTTTAATTTTCAAAACAGTACCCGTCGTTTGAAACTATAAAACATAGGACTTTGACTTGAAGTTTGTATGCAAGGGTCCAGATCCTTTTAAAAGGGGTTTTCTACGAAATTCCCTCCAGATAGTGAGCAGAAAACTCCATACAAAAAGCAGGTTGTTTTTTCTACGGAAATCCCCCCAAATAACGGATTTTATGCAATAAGACAACCCTGATAAAGTATTTATTTCAAAGAGCATGGTGAAGCCAAGCCTGGCAACCGGCGCCGCCGCTTGACGTGCCTCTCTATCTCTGCGCCTCATGAGGAGGCGCATCAGCATCTCCTTGTGTTCGCAGCGCTCGTGGTCCTGTGACGTGTACTGGTGATGGCGTTCCAGGCGCGCCACCGCTGGATCATCCAGCGGCTGCAGACGGCGCTGGGCTTCCAGGACGAGGCGCAGGTCGAGGAGCTCCTCAAGACCAATCGCAACATGGACAAGCTCGCGCTCTTCTTCCGCGTCGACGGCCCGCGCAAGATCTTCTTCTACTACCAGCTGCGCCAGGGCGACGACGACGCCACTGCCGAGTCCAACAGCAGCAGCAATACCGGCGTGACCACCGAGCGCCGCCGGGAGCTCTTCATCACCGACGGCCTCGAGGATGCATTACGAGGACGTGCGCTGTACTTTGTCAAGATTCCCAAGGACAGCGGCGCCAGCGCAGTCGAAGGTTCATTGGGCTTTGCTGACGTCATGTCGAGTGCGAGTCCCGAGACGCTCGAGAGCTCGTCGGCCATGGGCTCCAACCATTTAGACCCGGCGCTCGCGAATGACCACTTGCTGGGCTACGGTGTGCTGGGCCCGTCGGTGTTACTGTCTGTCGAGACGGTGCTCTCGCAACTCTTCGTACCGCTGCTCACGAGTCGCGACGAGGGCGAGTGGGGGAAGGCGGACAGCGAGTCCCGCAACGAGTTCATGCACGGCCTCAAGTCATTCGTGACGGACATCCAGGAGAACCTCAAGGCCATGAACACTGGCCTGGATTTACGCAAGCCTGACAAGCGCTTTGACCCCAACGACTCGCGCAGCCTCTCGCGGCTCTCGACTGACGATAGCGCCGTGTACCACTTTGTCGACTTGGTGCAGGACTGGTGCAAGCAGACCGAGGCGTACCTGGAAGACAACGACCAGGGCCGCTGGGAGTCCCACGACGCCGGTCCCGACACCGAGCTCGAGTACTGGAAGCGCCGGCTGCAGCGACTCATGGGCATCACCGAGCAACTCAAATCCAAGGAGTGCAAGATGGTCACGGGCGTTCTGAGCGTGGTCTCCAAGGTTCAGGACGGCGGTCTCGACAAGCTCAGCATCGGCGTGCTCTTGCGCCAGTGGAAGCAGATCGACACCAACATCACTGAGGCCTCGAACGAAGCTAAGGACAATGTCAAGTATCTCGCGACGCTCGAGCGGTTCATCGAGCCTCTGTACACCGGCTCGCCCGGGTCCGTGGTCGACGCGTTGCCCGCTCTCATGAACTCGGTCAAGATGATCCACACCATCGCGCGGTATTACAACACGACGGAGCGCATGACAAAGCTCTTCATGAAGATCACCAACCAGATGATCACGCTCAGCAAGAGGAGTATCCTGGGCAAGGACCCGCCGGAAAGCATTTGGGACAAGGACCCCGAGGCCCTGCTCGTGGACCTGGAGGCCTGTCTCAAGCTCAACGAGGCGTACCAGGAGCAATACCGGCTGACCAAGGACAAGCTGCTGACAATGCCCAAGGGCAAGCAGTTTGACTTTAGCGAGACGCAGATCTTTGGCAAGTTCGACCTCTTCTGCCGCCGTGTCGTCAAGCTCATCGACATGTTCAGCACGATTCACCAGTTTCGGTCGCTCGCGCTGCACTCGCTGGAAGGGATGGACACGCTGCTCGCGTCCTTCAACACGATCATCCTCGAGTTCAAGGCCAACAAGCACGACCTGCTGGACTACCACAACAACAAGTTTGACCGGGACTACGTCGAGTTCAACATCCAGATCTCGGACCTCGAGGCGTCACTGCAGCAGTTCATCAACGTGAGCTTCGACAGCATCACAAGCATCGAGCAGTCACTCATCCTGCTCAAGCAGTTCCAGTCGATTCTTCAGCGCGAGAGCCTGCGCACGGACCTGGACTCTAAGTTCACGGTCATCTTCCACAACTATGGCCTCGACCTCACCAACGTCCAGGACATCTACGAGAAGTACCGCCATGATCCGCCCATCGCGCGCAACCTGCCGCCGGTAGCGGGCAATATACTTTGGTCCAGGCACTTGCTGCGTCGTATCGAGGAGCCCATGCGCAAGTTCGAGAGCAATCCGACCGTGTTGTCCACTAAGGACTCGAAGAAGATCATCAAGATGTACAACAAGGTTGCGCGCACGCTCGTGGCCTTCGAATACCTCTGGTATGAGGCCTGGTGCCGCTCGGTCGAGACGGCCAAGGCCGGTCTGCACGCGACACTCATCATCCGGCATCCTGAGACGGGCAGACTCTTTGTGAACTTTGACAAGGAGATCCTGCAGCTCATCCGCGAGGCCAAGTGCCTCGACCGCATGGGCATCGAAGTGCCCGAAAACGCCAAGATGGTCATGCTTCAGGAGGACAAGTTTAAGATGTACTACCATGACCTCACGTACACGCTCCGGGAGTACGACCGCGTGACGACCAAGATCATCCCCGTTACAGCCACGTTGCTCAAGCCCCATCTGGAGGACCTGCAGCAGAAGCTCCGGCCGGGCATGGTCACGCTTACGTGGACGAGCATGAACATTGACGCGTACAAGATGCAGGTCCACTTTGGGCTCCAGCGACTCGAGGAGCTCATCAACAACGTCTACGACATCATCGAGAACCGCATCGAGAAGAATCTCAAGGTCGTCTCGCGCGCCTCTCTTGTGTACCTGCCCACTGATCAGTCCTTCGCGCTGGACGACTTTGTGCGCATTCAGGAGAAGCACGTGGGCACGGTTACTGTGCTGCTCAGCGCCAAGAACGTCGAGATCGAGAACGCCGTCGAGGATGTCCTGCGCGCGCTCTGTGAGTACACGCTGGACGCCACGCCGTCGGCGTCCTTCGTGACGCTGCCATCGTCGCCCAATAGCTCGTCGCAGCCCATGACGACGATCCCAGACGAGCACGGCGAGCACATCGTGTGCGACCAGGAGGCCATGGCCGTGTTTCGAGCGCACTACAAGCACTTGTTCTACCGCGCGCTGCTCAACTGCACCAAGCAGTCGCTCAACGCGATCAAGAAGCGCGTGTGCAGTAAGGCGGGGACGGGTTTCCTTTTCCTCGAGCGGCCGTTCTTCGAGGTTGACGTTCAGCTCTCCGTGCCGTCAGTGCGCCTGAGTCCGTCGCTCGACGACATCCAGCGAGCGATCAACCGGTCAGCTGTTGCGGTGCTAAAGTGCTCCAAGAGTCTGCATGAGTGGGGCCAGCAGCACATTTTTCCAGAGCACATGCGCGTGAGTCTCTTTGAGAAGCTTGGCTGCGACACTGAGATCATCAAAGTGGCCATCTTGCTCACGGGCGCGCTCCATGGCACGAAGAACCAGGTGCATGAGTACCTCACGACGTTCAAGAAGTACGACTGGCTCTGGAAAGAGGACATGGAGTTTCGGTACAACCAATTCATGAAGCGCAACCCGCTCATCCAGGACTTTGAAAACGAGCTCAAGAACTTCATGAGCGTCGAGGCCGAGATCAACCACATCGCGCCCGTGCACAACATCGCCGTTCTGTCACTCAACACGAAGAACCTCAAGCTCCAGCTGCGCAACGAGTGCCGCCAGTGGAAAGTCCAGTATTCGGACAAGGTCCACCAGCAGGCGCGTTCGGCGCTTACGAATCTCATCGAGTACGTACGCGTAACGACGCTCAAGCTCAGCACGGCTGTGGACTCGCTCGACTCGCTGCGGTTCGTCATGAGCGTGCTCCGAGAGATCCGCGAGCGCGAGTCCGCCATCGAGATGGAGATTAACCCGATCATCGACATGTACGAGATGCTCGAGCACTTCCTCCCTGGCGGGTACATGGACAAGGAGGAGATGGACCAAAAGAGCGTCGTGCGGAGTTCCTGGCGGAAGCTCGTGGACTACGCCGAAGAGGTCACGGACAACCTTTCAGACGTTCAGGGGACGTTCAAGAAGCAGCTCATCAAGGACGTCAAGGACTTCCAGGTCGATATCCTCCAGTTTCGCTGCGATTACAACGAGACTGGCCCCATGGTCTCGGGTCTTCAGCCCGCCGAGGCTGTCGAACGGCTCAAGAGGTTCAAGGATCTGATCCTGACCCGCGAGAGGAAGCTCGAGGTCTACTCGGCCGGTGAAGAGCTCTTTGGGATGCGCTCCACAGAGTATCCGGAGCTCGTGCGCACCAAGAAGGAGTTGGCTCTCCTAGATCAGCTCTACGGGCTCTACATGGACGTCGTGAACACCCTGGATGAGTTCAAGGCTATCACGTGGAGCCAAGTGGGCGCGAGTATCCAGCGCATGAGCGACGCCTTTAGCGGCTTTGACCTGCGCTGCAAGAAGATGCCAAAAAAGCTCTGCGAGTGGGAGGCGTACCACATCCTGAGGAAAGACATCAATGAGTTCCTCGAGATGCTCCCGCTCATCCGGGAGCTCAGCAGGGAGAGCATCAAGGCACGCCACTGGGACGAGCTCATCAAGATCTGCGGCCAGAACCTGCTGGTGGAGAGCGAGAACTTCAAGTTCCAGGACCTGCTCGAAGTGAAGCTACTCACATGGAAAGAAGATGTCGAGAACATCTGCGAGAGTGCACAGAAGCAGCTGCAGATCGAGAACAAGATCAAGGATATCAAGGAGCGCTGGGCTGGCACGTCATTCGAGTTTGGCGAGTGGCGCTCACGCAACGTGCCGATCCTCAAGGGCTATGGCCTCGTGATCGAAGACCTCGAGGACAGCCAGCTGCAACTCCAGGCCATGCTCAGCATGCGCCATGTCGTGTTCTTCAAGGACAGCGTCCAGTTGAAACTTGCGCAGCTCTCTGATACGGCCGACATCCTCGAGCTCTGGATTAAAGTGCAGACGCTTTGGATGTCGCTCGAATCTGTGTTCACGGGGGGCGACATCGCCAAGCAGATGCCCCTGGAGGCCAAGAAGTTTGCGAAGATCGACAAGGACTGGCTGCGCGTCATGAGCAAGGCGTCCGAGATCGGCTTCGTGGTCGGCTGCTGCTCGAACGAGCTCCTGCGCTCGACGCTGCCGATCCTCTTTGGCGAGCTCGAGAAGTGCCAGAAGAGCCTCGAGGGCTACTTGGAGCAAAAACGCAAGAAGTTTCCGCGGTTCTACTTTGTGTCCAACCCGCTGCTGTTGCTCATCCTCTCGCGCGGCTCGGATCCCATGGCTGTGCAGCAGTACTACGAGAAAATCTTTGACAGCATCGACCAGGTCGTGCACGAGGAAAAAACCGGCGGTGACAGGCGCAAGATCCTCAAACTCAAGTCCATGGTGGGCAGCGACGAAGAGGTGATCACACTCGTGCGACCTGTGATCGCGGACGGGAACATTGAGGACTGGCTTGGCATGGTCGAGAAAGAGATGCGGTTCACGATGAAGGCGATCTGTCGCCAGGCCGCCGCCGACTGCAACTCTGGTTCTCTGCGGGACTTCGTGTCCAAGTACTGCGGCCAGTTTGCGCTGCTGGGCATCCAGCTAAGCTGGACAGCCGAGTGCCAGGACGCGCTTCAGAAGTGTCGAAGCACAAAGGGCATCATGCAGCAGACGGCCAAGAAACACGGCTCGATGCTCTCGGAGCTCTCGTCTTGGTGTCTAACAGACTTGGGTACCAAGATGACGCGCACGAAAGTTGAGACGCTCATCACGATCCAGGTCCACCAGCGCGACTGCTTTCTCGAGCTCTGCAGACTGTACAAGGAAAAGAAAATCACGGACGCCAACGACTTTGAGTGGCTCAAGCAGGCGCGCTTCTACTGGAAGCCAGCACCCGCGGGCCACGACACTGTTGGCGCCGACGCCTGTGTGATTTCCATCTGCGACGTGGATTTCAAGTACTCGTTCGAGTACCTTGGGTGCAAGGAGCGACTCGTGATCACACCACTGACTGACAGAGCCTACATCACGCTTTCCCAGGCGCTGGGCATGCACCTGGGCGGCGCCCCGGCGGGACCTGCAGGCACAGGCAAGACAGAGACCGTGAAAGACCTAGGTCGCAGTCTCGGCGTGTACGTGATAGTGACCAACTGCACGGACCAGCAGCGGTACTCGGACATGGCCAAGATCTTCAAGGGGCTCTGTCAGGGTGGGCTCTGGGGATGTTTTGACGAATTCAACCGGATCGAGCTGCCCGTGCTGTCTGTCGTGGCACAGCAGGTGCTCGCGATCACAAACGCAAAACGCGTGCAGAGCACGTCCTTCTCGTTCCCAGGCGACCCGCAGGCCATCACGTTGAATCAGGACGTGGCGTACTTCATTACGATGAACCCCGGGTATCAAGGTCGCCAGGAGCTCCCGGAGAACCTCAAGGCGCTCTTCCGAGGGGTGTCTATGATGGTGCCCGACAGGGAGATCATCATGAAGGTCAAGCTTTGCTCCGTAGGCTATGACTCGTTCGCCGAGCTCGCGCGCAAGTTTAAGACGTTGTACAACATCTGCGAGGAGCAGCTCTCCAAGCAGCGCCACTACGACTTTGGTCTCCGCAACATTCTCTCCGTACTTCGAACTGCTGGCACCACAAAGCGCAACAACCTCATGGCGAACGAAGAGCTCCTGCTCATGACGACGCTGCGAGACATGAATTTGTCGAAATTGGTGGCCCAGGACATTCCGATTTTCCTGTCACTGCTGCGCGATATCTTTCCAGGCATTGAGCAGAGTCCTTCGGGTTCAGGGTCTGACAGCAAGAGCGGTGAGATCGCTGCCGCTATCGCCCAGGTGCTCCAGAAGAATCACCGCGTGGCGCATTCGACGTGGACGACCAAGGTGCTGCAGTTCTACGACACGACCATTGTCCGCCACGGGATCATCCTTGTCGGGCCGGCCGGTTCGGGCAAATCTGAGATCTTTCGGACTCTACAATCTGCATTGAGCGTCCAGACCAAGACACCGCATCGACAGATCCGCATGAACCCCAAGGCGATCCGTCCTGAGGAGATGTTTGGCGAGACGGACAAGCTCTCGGGCGAGTGGGTCGATGGCGTCTTCGCCGCGATCTGGGCGAAGTTTAACGACCGCAGCCGCAAGGACGTATCGTGGATCGTCTGCGACGGACCCGTGGACGCCATCTGGATCGAGAATCTCAACACCGTGCTGGACGATAACAAGATCCTCACGCTGGCTAACGGTGACCGCATCCCCATGACCGAAAACTGCAAGCTCATGTTCGAGGTCGAGGATTTGCGTAACGCGTCACCAGCGACAGTTTCCCGGGCTGGCATCATCTACGTGAGCGAGACGGACTTGGACTGGGAGCCCGTGGTTCACGGCTGGCTGCTCACGCGACCCGAGGGTCTCCGTGATCATCTCCGCAAGTGTGTCAAGGTCCTCGTGGGCTCGCCAAGCACTGGTGCTGGCGGTGATCCAGGTCACCTCTTTGATTTCTTCAACAAACAATGTCGCCCCGTGATCACCATGCCCCGCGTAGCACTAATGCAGTCGTGTCTCAATCTGCTACACAGTCTGTTGTTGCGCTGTGAGCTCAGCGAAGCTGGGCCGGACCAGGAGCTCGAACTCGAACGCCTGTTTGCTTTTGCGCTCTGCTGGACCGTCGGCGGCGTTCTGGATCTTGAAGATCGCATCAAGCTCCATCAATTCCTGAGCGAGAAGAGCCCCGCCGCATTCCCAAAGAGCGAGACGAGTGAACACAACAAGGCCTTGACGATCTTCGACCATTTCCTGCACGCGTCGACACTCGAGTGGGAGAAGTGGACCTTCGAGGCCACGGACAACCTGCTCGCGACCACGGACAACGTCGCGAGCCTCATCATCCCCAACGCCGACACGACGCGCTCACTGTACCTCATTGAGCACCTGCATGCGTGTCAGTTCCCCGTCATGCTCGTGGGCGAGACCGGCACGGGCAAGTCGACGATCGCGAGACTCTTCTGCGAGAGCAGCCGACGCTTCACTGGCGCCGCTGACGACGTCACATTCAAGAACGTGATCTTCTCAGGCGCGAGTCAACCTGGTGGCTTCCAGACTGTGATTGAGACTGAGCTGGAGAAGCGCGGCGGCAAGACCTATGGCCCCGCCAATGGGAAGAAGCTCACGTTCTTCCTCGACGACCTGTCGATGCCGGCGCTCAACGACTGGATGGACCAGCCAATGCTCGAGGTAGCCAGGCAGCTCATCGAGACGAACACTCTGTGCTTCCTGGATAAGGACAAACGAGGCGACATCAAGGTGATCGAGGACCTGAGGTACATCGCCGCCATGAGTCACCCCAAGGGCGGCAAGAACGATATTCCCAACCGACTCAAGAGGCACTTCATGGTGCTCAACATCCTTTCGCCCACAGTCGAGCTCGTCGAGGCGATCTACGGCCAGATGGCTCGCTGGCGCTTCAACGACATTGACAATGGCGCGAAGAAGGCGATTCTCGACGTTGCGTCCAAGCTTGCGACGGCCTCGAGTCACCTCTGGACGTGGATGCGCAAAGCCATGCTACCCACGCCACAGAAGTTTCACTACTTCTTCAGCATGCGCGAACTCAGTCGGTGCTACCAGGGCATCATGCGAGCCCCCATTGAGAGTATCACGTCCGAGCGCGTTCTCGTCCGACTTTGGCGCCACGAGAGCGAGCGCGTGTTCAGCGACCGACTCGTGACCATCGAGGACAAGCACAAGTTCCGAGATGAGATCGGGCTCATCGCCGACTCGGTGCTGCTCAAGCCGCTGCATATCAAGGAGAAGCAGTCTGAGCCGCACGCCGTGATCTTTGTCGACTTTCTACGTGAAGCCGTCGTGGACGAGTACGGCGAGATCGTCGAGGAAGCGCCCAAGTACTACGAAAGTGCACAAAACATCCAGACTGTGCGAACCCGCACTGAGCAGCTCCTGAGCCAATTCAACAGAGAGAACCCGGGCAAAAAGCTCTCACTGATCCTCTTTGATGAGGCGCTGCTGCACCTCGTGCGCATCTCGCGCGTGCTAGGTATGCCGCAGAACAACATGATGCTCGTGGGTGTTGGCGGGTCCGGGAAACAGTCGCTTGCGCGGCTCGCATCCATCATCGCGGGCAACCAGATCTTCCAAATCACGATCACCAAAACCTACAGTTTGATCTCGTTCCTGGACGACCTGCGGTCGCTCTTCAAGCTAGCGGGTCAAGTGGGGAAAGGCGTGTCGTTCCTCATCACCGAGGCCGAGATCAAGGACGAGTCGTTCCTGGAACAGATCAACTCGTTGCTGGCGAACGGCGAGATCCCAGGCTTGTTCCCACGCGACGAGCTCACAGTCATGGCCAGCGAGCTACGCAACCTCATGCTGAAGGCCCATCCAGAGCTGCCCGACTCGCTCGACAACCTCATCCGGTTCTTCTTTAACCGCGTGCGCAAGAACTTGCACCTTCTACTCTGCCTCTCGCCTGTAAGCAAGAGTTTTGCTGACCGCTGTCGCGAGTTCCCCAACCTGATCAGCGGCTGCACGATCGACTGGTTCCTGCCGTGGCCCGAGGAAGCGCTCGTGGCGGTCAGCAATGGGTATCTGGAGAGTTTCGCGATCGAGGGTGCCGTGGCCGTGAAGGAGAGCTTGATCGTGCAGATGGGGCACATCCACCAGGTCGTGGTCGAGACCTGCGGCGAGTACTTTGCCAAGATGCGGAGGCATGTCTTTCAGACGCCGCGGTCGTTCCTGCATTTCCTCACGCTCTACAAGGACCTCTATAGTGAGAAGCTCCTGGAGATCAACAAGAACGAGAGCTCGATCAACATTGGTCTGCAGAAGCTCATCCAGGGCGCTCACGATGTCGAGAAGATGAAGGTAGTCTTGAAGGAGGAAGAGTCCAAGCTCGTGATCGCCGAGGCCGCAGCCAACAAGATGCTCGAGAATCTCCAGGTCAAGTCGCTCGAGGCCAAGAAAGAGAACGATATCGTATCCAAGATCAAGGAGCAGTGCCAAGCCGACGCGACGATCATCTTGAAGGAGAAGGAGGACGCCGAGGAAGACCTGAAGAAGGCGCAGCCATTCCTGGACGAGGCAGAGCGCGCTGTGAGCAGCATCAAGCCCAACGACTTGAACGAGCTCAAGAAGCTCGCCAAGCCTGGGGATATCATTAAGCTGATCTTTGACTGTGTCGCAATCTTGCAGATGATGCCACTGCTCAAGATTGAGAAGTCCCCGATCACGCTGGGCATCGGGAAAGACAAGAAGACCTTTGACTTTGTGCTCGACTCGTTCCAGATCGTCAAATCCGGGATGCTGGCAGATACGCGCTTCCTGCAAAACATCTTCCACTTCTCTAAGCATTTAAAGGACAACATCAACGACGAGACGATCGAGTTCATGACACCGTACATGGATCTTGAGGGGTTCTCTGCCTCCGTGGCGAAGAACGCGTCGAAGGCCGCCGAGGGGCTCTTCTGCTGGGTCAAGGCCATGAGCATGTACCACGAGGCGTCAAAGGTCGTCAAGCCAAAGCTCGAGGCGCTGCGCATCGCCGAGGGAAAGTTCGAAGCAGCGCAGGCGAGTCTCCAGTCCTCGGAGGAGAAGCTCATCAAATGCCAGAACGTGCTCACGCGGCTTCAGGAAGACTTCCAGACTCAGATGGAGGAGAAAGCCAAAGTTGAAGAGTTTGCGCATGCGACGAAGAAGAAGATGGAGCAGGCGACAGCACTGATCAACGGCCTCGGGGGCGAGAAGCAGCGCTGGACTGAGGACTCAAACCGATTCGTCGAGCGTAAGATGCACCTCGTGGGCGACTGCGCGCTCGCGTCGGCGTTCCTGTGCTATGGTGGTCCCTTCAACCGCGAATACCGCGAGTTGCTGATGCTCAAGCGCATTCCGCAGGAGCTCACGAACAAGCACATCCCGATCACAACGGATTTCTCGCTTGACTCTTTCCTCGCTGACCCAGGCACGATCAGCGACTGGAACATGCAGGGACTACCATCCGATCCGCTGTCGATTCAGAATGGTCTTCTGGTTGCAAGAGCTGCCCGGTTCCCGCTCTTGATTGACCCGCAGGGACAAGCGCTCTCGTGGGTTTTGAATCGTGAAGTTGAACACTTGCCGTCGTTTGGAGTAGTGTCGATTGCAAGCCCCAAGCTTCGCGATCACCTCGAGTTCTGCGTCAACGAAGGTAAGGCGCTCGTGCTTGATGGTGTCGACCAGGACGTCGAACCGATATTGAACAACATCCTCGACAAAAACATCATCGTCAAGGCCAAGACCAAGTTTGTCAATATCCTCGACCGCATGTGCGAGTACAGCGACGATTTCCGGTTGTACATGACCACGCGGCTGCCGAACCCACACTTCTCGCCCGAGCTGCAGGCGCGCACGATGATTGTGGACTTCACCGTCACACAGAGAGGTCTCGAGGAGCAGCTCCTCGCGCGCGTCATTCAGAAGGAGCAGAAGTCCCTGGAGGAGCAGCTGCTGCGCGTGCAATCGGACTTGAACTCGAACACAAAGTCGCTACTGGCGCTCGACTCGCTGCTGCTTGACCGCCTCTCTGCTAACACGGGCAACTTGCTGGACGACCTGGACCTCATCACGGTGCTGGCGAGCACGAAGCTCAAGGCGACCGAGGTGAACGACAAGATCGTCGCTGCCGAAGAGATGAAGAAGGGCATCGACGAGAAGCGTGAACACTACCGCCCTGTGGCCACGCGTGGCTCCGTGCTGTACTTTGGCATTGTCGAGTTCTCAGTCTTGAATGCGATGTACCAGATCTCACTCGACCAGTTCCTCGTGCTCTTCAAGAAGTCCATCGACGTTTCAGAGCGCTCGTCGCTAGTCTCGAAGCGCGTGAGCAACATTATCGACACACTCACGTACATCGTCTACCGGTATATCAACCGCGGGCTCTACGAGAAGGACAAGCTGAGCTTCCTCTTGATGATCGCGCTCAAGATCCTTGTGACCGCTGAGTGCATCAGTCCGTCAGACATCACGCTGTTTCTGAAGGCTGGAGCCTCACGTAAGCTGTCGTCGGACCAGCCCAAGCCGTTCAATTGGATGACGAACCAGGCGTGGCTCAACGTTGTTCAGATCTCAGTCGAGAAGACACATTTTCGGAGTTTGTTGACCGACCTGGAGCGAAGCGAGAGCTTCTGGAAGAAATGGTACGAAGACAACGAACCAGAGCGGCTGCCACTCCCAGACTACGAGAGCATCCTCTTTGATGCGCGGTCGATGACGGCGAATCTGCACTTTCACAAGCTGCTGCTCATCCGCTCGCTGCGAGAAGACCGAACGATCTTGGCAGTCAACGACTTCCTGAAAGCGCTTGAGTTTGCCGAAGGCGCTGGTGGATCGAGCCTCGCAAAGTTGCCCGCGATGGGGCCGCGGTTCACCGAGGCTGTCACGGACACGGTCGAGAGCGTGTTTAACGAAATGCTGTCAGAGACGCCCGTGCTGTACTTGTTGTCCCCCGGTGCAGATCCGACCGAGGCGATCGAGCTCTTTGCGAGGAAGAAGCGACAGAGTATCCAGTCGATCTCGATGGGCGAAGGCCAGGAGATTGTAGCCTCGAAAGCCATCAACGCGGCAATGATCAACGGCTCGTGGGTGCTGCTGCAGAACTGTCACCTGGGACTCAACTACATGGAGGCGATGGACGACGTACTGGTCAAGATCAAAGAGAGCACTGCGCTGGACTTTCGGCTCTTCCTCACGTCCGAGCCGCACCCGGACTTCCCGATTTCGCTGCTGCAGAAATGCACCAAAGTCACGAACGAGCCTCCTTCGGGACTGCGAGCTGGTATGCTGCGTTCATACACTGTGCTGGTGGACCAAGACAAACTGGACCGCATCGAGAGTGCCCAATGGCGCAGTTTGCTCTTTGCGTTCTGCTTCCTGCACTCAGTGGTCCAGGAGCGTCGCAAGTTTGGCGCGCTGGGCTTCGGTGTGCCCTACGAGTTCAATTCGAGCGACCTGAGCGCTGCGATCAGCTTCTTGGAGCGCCACCTGTACACGTCGAGCCTCTCGTGGACGACGATCCAGTACATGGTTGCTGAAGTGCACTATGGCGGCCGCATCACGGACGAGATGGACCGGCGCCTCTTCAAGGCGTACTGCGAGGCGTGGTTTAACCCGACGGTGCTCAGCAACTCCTTCTCGTTCTCGCCCGAGCACGTCGTCGCAAAGGGACAGCAGCAGCCCATGTTCAACTACTGTATCCCCGACACCGCGATCGAGATCGAGGAGTTCCAGCGCCTCATCGGTGCGTTCCCGAAGGTGGATTCGCCTGAGGTATTTGGGCTTCACCCGAATGCCGACTTGACGTACCGTGTGAAGGAAGTCACGTCACTGCTTAACGTGATCCTGGAGACCCAGCCGAAGGACCAGAGTGCTGGTCGCGGTGGTGAGACGCGTGAAGACATTGTGATGCGCAAGTGCAAGGAGCTTTCGAGCGCGATTCCCGATAGTTTCTCGGAGGATGAGAGCATCCACGTGATCAAGACGAAGCTGGGTGGAGTCGAGGCACCGCTCAATATTTTCCTCTTTCAAGAGATCCAGCGCCTCCACTTCGTGCTCTCAATCGTGCAGAAGACGCTCGAGGAGACACAGCGCGCCATTGTTGGCGAGATCGCGATCACAGTAGCGATTCGCAGCACGATCAACGCGATTTTTGATGGTAAAGTGCCGCGCTCGTGGATCTACCGCAGCGCTGGCGATGAAATCTCGTGGCTCGCGTCGACACTAGGACTCTGGTTCACGGGACTCACGGACCGCACCATCCAGCTGCGCAATTGGCTTGAAAAAGGGAAGCCGCATAGCTTCTGGCTCGCGGGCTTTGCCAACCCACAGGGACTGCTCACTGCAATGACTCAGGAGGTGACACGACACCATGCGAGCGAGCGTTGGGCGCTCGACGATGTTGTGTACCACAGCGAAGTGACCGACTACGAAAAACTCGAGCAGATCAAGCAACCACCTCGCGACGGCATCCTGGTTCACGGACTGCTCGTAGACGGCGCGGCGTGGAACAAGAACGACGGCACGCTCGTCGAGGCTGAGCCAAAGCGGTTGTTTGCGCCGCTGCCAGTCGTGTACGTGACCGCGACGACGAAAGCGCAGAAGAAGAACCGCACGAGTGACTACGGTCCTTACGGCGGCTACGAGGCGCCGTGCTACAAGTACGCGCTTCGCACGGACCGGTACTACATCTTCTCGGTTATGCTCTCATCGCGCGACCACCGACCGCTGCATTGGACACTTCGCGGCGTGGCGTTGCTCTGCACCGCCGATCAATAGAACATGTCAGTTTGTTTTTCATTATCCATCGATCAGCGAGTGAATTTATCCCCACGCTCTATTGTATAAACTAACCCGAAATAGCATCGGTTGCTTCGACTGGGGAGCGGAACTGCAAGGCTGGCATCACACCAGGCAGTCTTGTCGGTTGATTGGGCACTCTTGTCTGTCACTGCTGTGCTCACATCTTGCCAGGTGCTCGTGGTACACGGACATAGTCACGTATAGAAAGCAAGACTCTGTATAAACATCAACGCATTATCCCGCACACTGCTCATGGGCAGCGTGTTCTCCCGCCAACCCGTGGCGATCTCGCCGCAGACGCACCACTTCCAGTCGACAACGCAGGCTGGCACGCTCGTGTACGTCGCGCTCTCGAACAAGACCCACCGCGTGGCGCCGATCACCGAGTCGTGTCGCATCGAGAACACGCTATTCTTCGGCTTCAAAGTGCGCTTCGACGACATTGCCATCGAGGCGCAGATCGGCACGGGCAATTTCGGCGTGGTCTACAAGGCGCGCTACAGCGGCAAGCACCTCGCGGTCAAGCGTCTGCTCATGTCGCAGTACTCGAAGAAGAGCATCCAGGACTTCCAGAACGAAATCTCGATCCTCTCGATCCTTGCGCACCCGAACATCGTTCAGTTCCTGGGCGCCGTTGTCGAGCCGCCGACGTTCTGCATCCTCACCGAGTTGTGCGCCGGCTCACTCGTCGACTTGCTGCAACTCGCGCAGAGCAAGCGCCTGAACGTCACGTGGGGGCTCACGCTCGATATCGCGCTCGACTGCGCCAAGGCCTGCAGCTACCTGCACACACTCAATCCGGTTGTGCTGCACCGCGACATCAAGGTGCGTCGTCAGACTGCTGTATGTATACTGCTAGAAGCCTGTTGTCACATACAAGTGCTGATGCGCATGCTTGTTAACTTTGTGCAGGGCGAGAACCTGCTGATCACCGAGACGTTTCGGTGCAAGTTGAGCGACTTTGGGCTCTCGCGCAGCCTCAACCCCAACTCGAACGCACAGACGATGTGCGGCACGCCACGGTGGCTCGCGCCCGAGGTCTTCCGCGGCGAGGACTACTCGGAGAAGATCGACGTCTACTCGTACGGCATCGTACTCTGGTATGCTCGCTCGCTTCTTTTTGACGAATGAGATGCGGATTCCGCACGCAAAGTTGAAGTTGAGTACCTAGATTAACGTTTTCACTTGGACTTTGGATGTATGTCCTATTTTAGGGAGCTGTTCTGCTTCAAGAAGCCTTATCTGGACCAGGACCCGATCAACCTCGCGTACATGGTCGCCCACGAAGAGCTCCGACCCGAACTGCGCGACCACATCCCCGAAATCCTCATGCGGCTCATGCGCGCGTGCTGGGACGTGGAGCCGACCAAGCGGCCGTCCTTCAGCACCATCATCTTCCTCATCGAGGAGGCGCGCAACGCCGTGCCGCTGGCACTCGCGGTTGACCTTTCGCGGCCGTACGCCGAGTCGCTGGCGGGTTTTAGGCGGCATACCAAGAACGTCGCCAAGCCGTATGGGCTCACCTCTGGGATGCTGTAGTTTAGTTTTTTTTTTGCTGATGTTCATATGTGGGGTTTGATCATATTCATTAAAAATTTAGGGCAACATCACATCACACACAGAGCCTTCCATTCGGCTTACACGACCAGCACACACTCTTACTTGCTGGGAGCGCTGAAGCGGTGCTGGAGCCAGTCGTAGGAGACGAGCACAATGCCGAACTGCGGCGCGATGCGGCCAACGCGCGGGCCCCAACCTGAAAAGAGCGCATTCATGCCACCTTCGCTGTACACCTGCTTCAAGGTGCCGACGAAACCGAGGGAGGCCACAGCCCCTCGCGACTGCATGCGCGTCTTAAGCACGTCCAGCGGCGTGGAGAAGAACGCGGCCGGGATGCCCGCGGTGGAGGCCGCCGCCATGGCCCAGCCGATCGACGAGCCGTCCTCGATCTGCAGCTTGCGCTTCGAGTAGTCGTAGAGCGTAAAATACGTGGCTGCGAACATCACGTCTCGAGACACGCAGGCGCTGTAGCCGCGGTAGACCCCTTGCAGGCCCAGCTCGCGGATCACACCCGCGGCGTTCAGGGAGCTGTCGATCTGCATGCGCACCTTGACGATCTCCACGGGGTTCATGACCACGGACTGCGTGACGCCCGAGCAAACAGCGGAGGCCAGCGACGCGACGAAGGCGTTCGGATCGGCGAACTTGCCCTTGACGTACTCGCGCGTGGCGAGCGACACAGCCTTATCCGGAACCGTCCCGCAGAGCTGTGGCCCGAGGCCTTTGTAGAACGACGCGACGCCCTCGTGCTTGACGATGTGGTTGAGGATCTGCACGGCGGAGGTCGACACGCGGCTGTGCTGCATGCGCGTCTTGACCACGTCCACGGGGTACACTGCGATGATGCCACCCATGCCGGCCGTGGCGCCGATCCACATGGACTGAAAGACGCTCTGCGACGGACGTACGGTGCTGGCCATCGTCGTGTTTGATGTGCTGGCGGTTAGGGAGAGCGAACGCGACGGGTGGCTTCGGAGCTGCATGCTGGTGGCCATGATTTGCTTTGGCCTGTATCGCAAATGCGGGAATGAGAGAGAGGGAAGCGAGAGTGAGTGCGTTAGTGGTTATCAGGTGGCGGTTTGCACGTGTGCCTCTCAAAAGAAACTCGAAACTCGACGCGAAGGTGATGAGCGCCTGTCATCAGGAAACGTCAAAGTCTCACCTCCGCTGCTTGGTGCCTGGCGTGTGGTGAGTGTGTGTGTGTAGGCTGCTGAACTGCGGGTGCTTGAGCAATCAGGACAGTGACCGCAAATTCTAAAGTGCCAGCCGCTCCAAGCACCAAAGATATCCACAAGACCACAGAACAAGTGGTCTCTGCGTCGACGTCATTGGGGTCTCAAGTCAGTCTCAGTTGCCAGTTTGTTTGACAAATTGTTTGGCAAAACGCAAAAACATTTGGTGGTGACGCATCGCTCTGACGAGCATTGGTGTGCGTCGACGACGTCACAGCCAATCATCGCCACTTCGGGTGCAATGTTCGGCCATTCCAAGTTGCTCTGGCTCTGAGGACATTAAGTACGTGGGTCCACTACAAAAACGATCAGTGTACACGTCTTCAGGAGTAAAATCAGGTTTAAGAGGGAAACGCTTTTGACGGGGGACAGTAAAAAGAGGTTTTTTGTAGAAAAACGAATTTAAATGTCATAGCATTTTTTGACTTAGGGTTTGTATGCAGACTCTCCAATGTTTTTTAAATTTGAAAGCGCAACCGCCAAACCAATTTAAAAAACATAGGACAGTTTGCAATCAAACTCCAAGTCAAAAGGGACTAATAAAAATAAATTCGTTCTTTCTACAGAAAACCCTCTTTTTACTGTCCCCCGTCAAAAGAGTTTCCCTTGCAAAGACGGTACCCTTTCAAATATGATTCTTAAACCCGAATCCAAAACAAAATGTGTAACAGGTACACGAGTGAGTTACATCGCAGTAACCACTCTGCCAAACTACTGTTTGTGCAATATATTTAAGATCAAACTTAGTACAGGTTCGCACTGGCTACCCTGCCAGGGACCAGCTGCGTACTTTACAGACAGTTATGGCCAGCGATGATGCGGCCTTGTCACGGACTAGTATTACAGATAAGTGAGTCGCCAATCAGAAACACTGAGCTCGGATAGCCAGCGAAACTACATTTATTTCGGCCTAGCTATAGTATATAAAGCTATAGTAATTTGCGCCCGCTGTCGAGGCCGCCCTCGGGGCCTAAATAAACAGTTTCCCTTTTGCCTTGTTAGCAAGCAAGTGAAAGTCCTTCCCCCTTTTGCCCACATTGCTCTGTTGTAAACAGGCAATTAGATCGCAGGAAGTGCTGGTCCCCTCAATCACGAGTCCTTGTGGAAGTCGTGTAACACACACTTCCTCACTCTGTGTATCGTGCCGAGTAACTCAGGAACGC
>JAASFV010000195.1:0-32746 GCA_023334015.1 Globisporangium paddicum
GAGGAACTGCGTGATAGATAAGGAGGTGGTAGGCGGTCGATAGATAGATACTCTAGGCTGCGTACGTGCGTCTGTGTGCTCAGGAATCGCCATTTGCTGAGAAACACGTGGCTCCGCTTGCTTGTGATGGACTTGTGGGCGCCATTCTCGATTTGCGCGGGTCGGATAACTTGCTTGTTCGCTCTCTTGCTTGCTTGCATGCAGGGACTGGGGTATCGCGGTCTCTTTAGTGGTAGTACTCGTCTGGAGGGGTCGTGGACACGTACCAGCCCCACTGCGGGGATGCCGAGTTGTCCTCGTCTTCCTCGAGCACACTCTCTGGGAACCCGAAGCGGAGCCCCGCCACGTCCTTCGTGAGCACGCGCACGGCCTCGTCCACGTCGTACGCTGGCGTTGAGCAGCCCGCGGACGGCGACGGCTGTGCACTGCCGCTGACATTTGTGGCGTCATCGCCAAAGCAGCTGAACGCAAAGTTGTTGACGCTGTTGGAGCTCGGGTGGGACCGCCGTACGGTGGGGGACGATGTCGACACCTCGCTCTCAGTCGCGCTGTAGATCTCGTCGTCGCCCTTCCTCCGCTGCTTGGCGTCTGCTGTCGTTACTACTGTAGTAGACGCTGGTGAGGATGTCGTCACGGTGTCGGTCGCCTGCAGGTCGTCGTCGCTGTCGCTCCATGTCGACAAGCGCTCTCTGGACGGCGTCTCGGTCAGTGACTTACCGGCAAGTTGCTGCTGCTGCTCGTCCTCGGCGCGCGCCTTGAGATACGTGAGCACGCTGACCGCCGTGGCGGCGGCCGCCGCGGCCGTGGCCACGACCGGGTGCTCGCGCATCCAGCGCAGGCCGCCGGCGATCTCGTGCGGCGTCGGGAAGAAGGAAGGCACGACGTCAGACATGCTTGCTTGTGTTGGACTTGCTTGCTTGCTTGCTTGTTGTTCTCTTGCTTGGGCTTGCGTGGGCGCTTGTGTGGCTAATTTTGGTTCACTTGCCTTTTCGCAACAGGGGGTCTGAACTGTCTGAGGAACCGAACCGGGCAAATCATAACCGAGTCAGACGTGGTGATGTGGGTTTTAGTGGGTGGCTCGACACGGCACGGCCTGGAAATCGAATACCCTTGCTATAGCGATACTGATTCTTGAGATAAATAGTCATTTTGCACTGAGATACTTTGTTTCCCTGTCTAATACGGCCAATGCAAACTCTATCGACTATAAAAGGTTCCGAGCCAAAAGCGAATGTCCAGTTGCCAGTGAGGGTCGGGTTGAAGAATTAGCCGTGGCGAAATTTCTCTGGTCTTTGCTGTTGTTGTTTGTGAAGAATCATGAATCATCAGATGCAAGGATGTTGGGACTTGATGTGGCTTAGCAAAGCAAGAGCGCTCCAAGCAGCGGCTGGCGGCGTTGATCGGCGTCTGGCACGCTGACTCTGTGTTGATTGACCGCCTGCTGGTCTCGAAAGTGCAAGCAATACTCGCATTGCTTGACCGTGATTGCCAAGGTTTTGCACTTTGTATTTTTGAATTTGTTGCAAGTTTTTTTTATTTATTTTTTCTCACATCATCATCATCATCTTCAGCAGCAAAATGCAAAAATATGTGTGACAGCTGAGAGAGAGAGAATTGGAGAGGAGAATCTGAGGAGTGCTTGTTGGTTGCTCGCAAAGAAAGAGAAGGAGAAAACAAACTACTTTTACGCAGTGGAAAAAGTACTTTTAGGAGTGTAGACATTATAACAAGGACATGACACTAAACTGAGACTGAGACATGAAAGTAACTTCAACATGCGACTTGATTGTCGAGGTCCAAAAGTTGCAAAGTGGCAGCTTTTCGAGGAGCTCACTCGCTCGGGTGCTGCTCAGACACGATTACCCCAATAACCACCGCTCTTGTCAAATATTGGAGGCGATGGGAGCTCCTCCTTCTTATCACTGGCGCCCGACAATGCTTCTCCAGCAGGGGCATGCCCTCCAGTCTTGCGGCGCTCTGAAGCAGTGCTCACAAGGCTGGAAGGCATTTGCTGTGGCTGTAAATGTACTGACTGGCTGGGTGACGGAGAAAGACGAGCAACATGGCCAGCAACGCGTCGACGTCGCTGATCGCACTTGCCTTCCCGCCACGTTCGAAGTTTCTGCCAAAAAGTGCTAAAAATAATTTGCGCATTCAACAGCATCCGAAACGGCGCTTCGGCCAAATATCCACTCCCCACTCACTTTTTGTTCGCCATCACCACGTCAGTCGCCCCCATATACCATCCGCACCATTGACCCGTAGTAAACCACAGACTTTTTTTTCTGCGTGGGGCAAATCACGCCCAAATGGCTACGATTGAACTTTTGTGGACGAAGAACAAGCCATTTGCCATTTGCCACGTGAGCTGAAGTATCGCATTCAAAGTCCTCTTCCGCATTCCCTTGCGCACGCAACAACAGGTTTCTTGTTTTGGGCTGGTTTGTGGTATTTTCCGCCAAGCCAACAAGTCGCTTGCTTCTCCTGTCTGTCTGTGTAGAACGTTCGCTCATAAAGACCTTATCCAAGTGTCTCAACAATGAAACCGCTGGGGGGACGCGGAAGATCTTCTTCGCGCAGTTTCATGAAGAGGCGATACAAGTGTGCAATGCAAGTGCATACAGAACGATAGACAGAAAAAGTTGGCGGGATAGATCGCTCACTGACTGGGCACGCACACAGCAATAGCCGGACAGCAAGTGTGTGAATATGGATCAAATCGTAAAAGCACATGCGTGTGTGTGGCTCAAATCGAAGTGGAACAAGAGAAGGAAAATCTTCTTGTTGTTGTGTGCTGAACAAACAAGTTGCTCAGCTGAACAAGTCCAAGTTGCCAGAGACAAGCACGAAATGGGTGCGCACCAAGCGTCGCGCGCAAAGATCGCGGCTGCTTCCTCTGACGAATGGACGGTCAGCAACGACCCAGAATTGCAGGAGTGTTGGTCGTGTGGACGTCTGTGGCAGTTGTTCCACGGATGATGACATCGGATGGTGGCCATCCAATTGGTCTTCCGACTCAGCTGCTCCGAGCCAAAAGCTCGCGATTTTTGAAAAGTCGCCGTCACGTGAGCATACAAGCTCCAAGTTTAAAATAGATCTGACTCTGCCACGTGCAGTCACACTGCGCACAGTGTTTACAACTCGTGTTCATACAAAGAGTGGCTGGGGGAAATGAAAGAGCATATGGCAGTCTCTAGATAAGCTGACATCGCTGGATGGTTAGCTACTTATCACTTTCGCTAAATATACACGCCAACCAAGCTTTGGGATCAAGTGAATGTCATCCAAGTTAAAGTGCGTTGTAAAACATCCTAAGAATCCGTCCTCAAACACTGTGTATATCGCGTGCTGCTTTTCTTTAGCGAAACGGTCGTGAAACGGCGCGAGGGACTTTTGGGGAAATAGTGAGCTTTTGCAAAAGATACCTGCTCAAAAAAAGCGGTCGATCATTTTTTGGCGCACGGTACTGCCGCTTCATCTGTCAATCAACTGATGCGCATCAAGAGCCACGCAGGACTCAGAAATTGTTGGACCGGCAAATATCAGAAACAGATAAACCTTATATGATTAGTGACGATGAAGCAAACTATTTATAGCTAGCCTATATACTTTCAGTCCACTTTCTGGCTCTGAAGAGCATCTCAACCTTACAAAAACACGCAGGTTATTAGTTTACACAGCATGATCTTTCCGAGGCAGCAAAAAAAGCTCGGAATTGCCACACAGCAAAATATCGAAGAGTAACGCGGTCCATGGACAGGTGGTGGGAGGAGCGCGCCCGACGAGGCAGGAAGAGGGGAGGAGCAGGTGAAGTGGGTTGCGAGGGGAGGGACCTAATCCAGGGAAGGGCCAGATAGGCAGCCAGCCAGCCACGCGAGCGACCGGATCACTCACTTCGACTCTGGCGCGTGTCCCCACACCCGCAACAGCACCAGCAGCCCACCAGCAGCCAACCAGCCAGCCACAATCCATCCTTCCGTCCACACGCCATCCACCATGGACCTCCTGCTCCACCAGCCGCAACTGTCCACGGACGACGTGCTCATGGGCGAGATCCTCATCTCGCTCAAGCGCACGGCGGTCGTCCAGAGCGACCTCCCGTCCGCCACCGGCCCAAGCTACCGCTCGAAAGTGGATCTCACGGTCCAGATGCCGTCAGCGCGCGAGGACACGACCACGACGTCTCCATCACCTACATTCCGCGCCTTTGGCAGCACTGTGAGCCCCGTGGCGTCCGCCGCGTACACGTCTTCGCTGTCCCCATCTCACTCACCATCGGAGCGCACCAAGCGCTACGGGCCCGTCGTGCAGCTCGACGACCTGCGCAAGTGCTTCAACATGCCAATCGCCGCGGTCGCGCGCAAGTTCGGCATCTGCGCAACGCTGCTCAAGAAGATCTGTCGGCGTCACGGCATCCAGCGTTGGCCACACCGCCAGATCCGCAGTCTGCAGAAGAGCATCGACATGCTGCGCGAGTCGCTCGCGGTCGCCAAGGGCTCCAACAAGGAGTACATCGCCAAAAAGATCGCGGCCTTCGAGTACACGCTCGAGTGCATCATGGAGGACCCCAACACGGCCGCCAAAGGCATCTCGGCTGGCCGCCTCGCATCCCCCGCGGCCACGACCACCGCTGCCAAAGGCCGCGTCGGTGAACGAACGTCCCTCGCGTCCTCGTCGGCGCTCGCGGCGGCGCTCTCGGACGACGACATGGACATGGACAGCGAGCTGCTGTCCCCAAGACGCCAGGTCTGGTCGCCGTCGTCCGAGGAGCGCGGCGCGAGCATGTCGCTCAAGTCCATTCTCTGTTAACATAGGTTGTGTGGTAGATTGTGCAGTTTGTAGGCGTTGAAAGTAAGTAGTTGAATGTGAGAGTAGACAAGCAGACACGTAGATTAGGAACAAGTTGTAGGTGAAGGGAGAAGGAAATAGGAAGTAAGATTAAGGATAAGGTAGCAAGTCACGGGTTTCAAGAGCAAAAGGTGGCGGTGGTGGTGGTTGGATGGCGAATGGTGGAGAAGAGGCGTTTGCGAACAGCTCAGATACTTTTGTTTGGCGATCCGCACAGACGGATCTTTGGGCAACGAGAAACGGCTTGGAACGTGACTCGAACAGCTCTCTCCTGCACACGAACGAAATTGAGCGCAATCCACACGCTTTGCTAGCGATCTTGAGTGGAGAATGGACGAGAGTTCTTCTTCGAGTCTCATCTGGGATAAAAATATTTTGTTGTTTCCTTGCTAGATAAAACATTTTTTTATTTTACCAGTTGCCAGAGTGTGTGTTTTCTAATAAATGCTTTGTACGAAACGATTTTTTTTACACTTGCTGCGTAAATTCTTTTTACGAAACGATTTTTTTACATCGCATCACGCCATCTCTCCGCTAAAGTACGACACGTATTTTTGAAGTGACGCAACTTCCACATCCACAAACAAGCCCTTCCCAGCCACTCACCCCATCCATCCAGCATGAGCGCGATCGTGGCCGAGACCGAGGCGCGCACGCAGACGTACGTGGCGCGCATCGACCCGTCGCAGTGCCTCACGGCCACGTCGCTGGCGTCGCTCGCGGCGCAGCTGCCGCCGTTCACGCAGGTCGTGGGCAAGGTGCGCGACGTGTACGTGTTCGCGGACCGCGTGCTGCTCGTGTCCACGGACCGCCAGAGCGCATTCGACCGCGCGCTTGCGTCCGTACCGCTCAAGGGCCGCGTGCTCACGATGACGAGCGCCTGGTGGTTCGCGGCCACGCGCCACATCGTGCCCAACCACGTGCTCTCGTCGCCGCATGCGGCCGCGATGCTCTGCAAGAAGTGCACGGTCTTTCCCGTCGAGTTCGTCGTGCGCGGCTACATCACGGGCTCCACGAGTACGTCCATGTGGACCAACTACGCCAAGGGCAGCCGCGACTTCTGCGGCCACGCGCTCCCGGACGGCTTTGTGCAGCACCAGCAGCTGCCGCAAAACCTCGTGACGCCCACGACCAAGGACGACACGCACGACGAACTCATCTCAGGCGAGGAGGTCGTGCGCTCGGGCCGCATGACCCAGCAGCAGTGGGACTACTGCGCGCAGAAGGCGCTCGAGCTCTTCGCGTTCGGCCAGGCCCAGGCCGCGCAGCGTGGGCTTATCCTCGTGGACACCAAGTACGAGTTCGGCCTGGACGAAGCCACAGGCGAGATCCTGCTCATCGACGAGATCCATACGCCCGACTCGAGTCGCTACTGGCTCGCGCACTCGTACGACGAGCGCATGCGCCAGGGCCTCTCGCCGGAGAACATTGACAAGGAGTTCCTGCGCCTCTGGTTTAAGGACCACTGCGACCCGTACAACGACGCCGTGCTCCCCGAGGCCCCCAAGGAGCTCGTGCTCGAGCTGTCGCGCCGCTACATCCTGCTCTACGAGCTTATCACGGGCAACAAATTCGAGTTCCCGACCGCCACCGACGTGCACCAGGAGCTCCTCGACGCGCTCCGCAACGGGGCGCTTGGCGACAGCGCGAGCAGCTCCACACAATAGAGAAGACGCACGATAGCTCATCTCCAACGGCAGCTGTATCAAGAGAAAAGAAGACGAACGACTAAAATGAAGGTGCTCATTGACACCATTTATGCATCAGTCGAGTCGATTTTTATAGCAAGGCCATGTGTGAACAAAGCACACAAAAATGGGAAATTGGTTCGACCAATTTCCAACATTGTCGAACCATTTTCAATATCCGACGATGCAACAAAACAAGTAGAAAGCCATGAACGAGCAAATAAAGAAAGAAATTGTATATTTATTATTGTTATTCACTTGGCTTTGCCGCCGCCATCGATCTTCTTAGGCGTGGGCTCGATCTGCGAACTGGACGAGTCGAGGACGGTCTTGAGGCTCCCATCGTCGTCTCGCATCGAGCAGTCGAGCTCGATCTTTGGGCATGAGTCTGTGCTGAGCTCGATCTTGGGGCTCGAATCCGTGAGCACGATCGAGCCCCGGGCGCTCGTGTCCACGGGCATGACCGAGGCCTTGGAGATCCGGAAGGATGCGGCCCGGGGCGCCGCGCCGGGCGCCTTGATCATCTTGGCCGTGGGCGACGGCTCAGCTGAGCACTTGAGCAGCAGCGGCAGCACCCACCGGTGCTCGATGTGGCGCGCCTTTTGCGTGCGCTTGATGAAGATGATCATTTTGACGGCGGCGCGGAACTTGCCCGACGGCCGCAACACGTTCATCTCGCGTCGCGAGAGCAGGTACACGCCGCTGAGCGTGACCGAGGCGCCGAAGAAGAACATCCCCAGCTAAGTCGACACGCAACACACATCAGACATCTATCCTGTGATGGTGATACGCAGGAAGAAGGAGTAGGATGACTTACAGCCAAGACAGACATCTTGGCGAACTCTTTAAAGTAGACGCCGCCGCCGAAGATCGAAACGGAGATGAAGAAACACTGGAAGACGGGCACGATGAACACGGCGTCGAAGGACTGGAGGCCGTGCGCGAGCCAGTGGATCTGTACATAGCATAACAATTAAGTCGACGAGCCCAGAAGTTGTTTCTTTATATGAAATTGGTTCCGCACCTGGAGGAAGATGCAGGCGAACATACTGAGCGAGATGGCGTACGTGCCAAAGTTCACAAACTGGTTCGTGCCCTCGGCGGTTGTCTTGACGAGCTCGGCCACGGACTTGGCAAAGAGGATCGACTGCGCACCAAAGACACCCGAGAGCGCCGGGTAGCAGAGCGGATGCAGCTGAATCACGAGTCATAGAGTTAGAAATTGTCGCTAAGTCAACAACGTCCAGATATACACCACACACACACCCTGGCAAAGCGCTTGTACTTAGGCGAGGACGAGCCGTAGACGCGCAGCAGCTGCTCCATCTTCTTCGAGAGCGCGTAGAGTCCGACGCACGAGAACGCCATGACGACGCAGTACATGACGAAGATAGGCTCGCTGTACAAACTCACGAGCTCGTCGACGGTGTAGCAGCCACTCTCCTTCTCGGCAAAGGCCGCGACGATGCAGATGCCGACCAACACCAGCGCAGTGCCCAAGGCGTCCTACAGTTCATTCAGGTTCAGCAAAAGGTCAGACTGGTTCCTTTGGGGCTATGTGAGTCGCTATGAGATGATTAGACGTACGTTGCGTGTGAACTTCTCCTTGAGAAAGAGCGACGCGAAGACGACATTGGCGACCATGGTCGAGCCGCCCACGGGGGTCGCGAGCGACTGCGGAAGGAAGCCCAGGGCCACAAAGTCCAGCCCACTGCCGCCCACGACGAGCGCGAGACCTAGCGAGCCGAGGAAGATAAGTCAACACCATAGACCAGAACAATAGACAAACAAGTAGTACCGGTTCGTACCAAAGACCCAGAGCGGCTGCTGAAAGTAGCCGCGCTTCATGATGATGGCACGCTTGGCCTCGCTCATGAACGAGTACTTTTGCATGTTGACGCCCATATTGGTGCAGATGGACCCGACGATGCTCAGGATCACGCCCACGTACCAGAGCTTGGACACGGTGCTCTGCCCCTCATTGTGCTTGCTGCAGCCCATCAGCTCTCTCTATCTCTATCTCTCTCTCTCTGGCTAAGATGCGTTCAGCCCCGATGATTAATCTTCACTCACTCGACTCGCTTGCTTTCTGTTGTGGCCGCCCAGACGTGCGTGTTGCGAGGCGCTATTGTTAGGCTAGCAGTGGAGAGGCCAGATCGAAGCTGGCTCGACAGCAATCACAGACAATTACGGGCATCGAAGCCAGCGAAGCTGGCTCAACGGTTAATTCTGTGAGGCAAAAAGCTGTAACGTCAGCGGGAGTTTAACAGCAGTCCACTGCTCCTGACCACTGGTATCAGAACCTGACAGAACTGACACCTGAGAGACAAAGTTGGTCCAATCCGAGCGCAAGAGCTGGCTGGATGAGCGAAACTCAGATGTTGTAGAGCCTCATTCGCTGGCTGCATCACAACGAACGCCACTAGGATTGAGTGAGTGACTGGGCATCCGCATGCTGGTTCGCAACGACGGCCAGCTGAGGGACAAGACAAAGCCGCTGGCTTGGAGCTCTTCATGTCACGCTGTCGACTTTTAATTAAGTTGCTTACCGTACCAATAGAAAATCAGCATTGGAAATCAACTTAACGCTAGATCACAAAGTGCACCCATTTTCTTCCGTGGAATATCAGATTCAGAATAATTGGATCAGATTTGAACATCAAAGGACTCAGAAAATGATCGACCGATTTCACTCAGAAGGCAAAATGCATGGCGTCGCGCTCTCTTCGTGCTCCATGCCGAGCAGCTCCCAATGGATCCGCCCACATTTGCACATTGTAATGCGCCACTGACGTGACAGGAGTGCTGTTCTTAGACCTCATAGTGTGCCTGGTGTGTTTGACTGGTGGAGGCCCTTTCGTACACAGCGAGCGCCAGTCAAACAAACTGCCAACGAACCGAAATGGATGGATCGTGGTGGCTCTGATTACAGGTCATGTTGTCACGTTCCGCCATCGAGTGAGTGAGCGGCTCTGTTCCGCTGCTGCTTGTTTCCATTGGTTGTGATGGATCCTCCCTCCCTGTCGCTCGTCGGCTCTGATTGCCGACGGGGCATCGCCGGGCCAGCGCCGTCTGTTCTGAGAACCACACAGCCAAGCAAGAAAGCCACTGCGCGCGAGTTCCACCCATTTCACAGCACCAGATCCACACGAGCGCCGTGATTTTGCGCTAGCAGGCCCAGCAGAATGAATGGTGGCGACAAGCAGCCCTGCATGGCTATGAAGGGCGCCTCGTAGTGGACGTGGCGTATCATGAAGAAGGAACGATGGAAAGCCCCGACATGGGCGCGGAAATGAGAGGCTCTTGATGCAAGTGCGTGTATTCAGCATTAGATAACTGTGGATAAAATAATATTCTCAAAAAGCAAAAACAATAGATAGCTATGTGGGGCGTCCGCTCGCTCGCGCGCTCTACCGGGGCAAGTCGCTGGCGGCTACCTCAGCTCTGTGGAAACCGCGTCGACTGGCCGATCGAGCGAGTGGGACTTGAGGCCGACGTTGCGCTCGTGCGCCGCCTGGTGGAACGCGCCGACGATGGCAAAGTAGCTCAGCTGCTTCCGCTTCTTCGGCCG
Source organism: Globisporangium paddicum (assembly GCA_023334015.1). Classification (NCBI taxonomy): domain Eukaryota; phylum Oomycota; class Peronosporomycetes; order Pythiales; family Pythiaceae; genus Globisporangium; species Globisporangium paddicum. The sequence continues at coordinate 10,108 of JAASFV010000195.1, forward strand.
CTGCTGGCTGCGCTCCGAGTTCCTGCGCAGGTGCTTCTCGAGCTCAAACTTGATGCGGGTGCTGACTGCGAGCAGCGCGCCGCGGGCCTTGGGGGGTGGGCTCACCTTGCCCTGCACTTCGGGTACCGGTTCGCACTCGTCGACGCCTGGGAAGTCGAACCGCGCGCGCTTGGTTGCCATGCGGTGCACTGGCGACACGGCGGGCGTCGGCGGCGTGAAGCTCTCGAACTCACGCTTGAGCGACACTTGGAGCGCTGTGAGCGCGGCGGCGAGGCTCGCGCTCTCGCTGTTCGCTTGACTGGTGGTGGTGGCGGATGCGAAGCTTGAGTCGGTCCCCAGCGGAGACGCGTCCACGGAGATGCTGAGCGTCGCGGTGGCCGAGGGCGTGCACGCGAGCGGGCGGCGTGCGCCGCCGGTGCTGCTAGCGGACGACGTGCGGCTCTTGCGCTTCTTGAAGTGCTGGTTGAGCGACATCGTTGGCGCTTGGTGGTCTTGATTCGTAGAGCTCTCTCGGACTCCAATCGAGGCGAGACACAGACTCTCACACTTTCACACACAAGCAGGCAGGCGGAATGCAAACGCTCGAGTGAATCAAATGCGGAGGATGACGAGACGCCAGCGCTCGCTCCTTTCTTTTCTTCTTTTTTTATTCACACACACACAGGCGCGCGTGTGTTTCAAACGAGCAGGATGCACACACAGACGAGTAACTTGAAAAGAGCGGATCTGAAATGGATCCTCCCGCTCACTTGCTCACTTGCTCGCTCGTGCCGTGGTCTTCTTCTTCGAGAGCCACTTGCGCAGGACGTGGCAAAAACAACAATGACGCTTTCGGAGAAGAACGGAAAAAGGAAGCCAGGTATCCCCTGCTTGCTTGCTTTCGAGACAGTAAACAAGGGACACGTCCCCCGTTCTATACCACCGGGATATACGCTTGGGTGTATAGCTGGGATCATGCAGTAGAACCTCCACATATGGATAGCAACGGGAGAAAGGATAACCGCAACCCCATGGCGATTATGCATGTGTTCTTCATTTGTTGGCAAATCGGCCCTTTTCAAAACGTAGTACATTTTCAAAGCATACAAAAAACGTAGGATAACTGTTATCTGGATAAAGAAAGACCATCGTATTCATGATGGTTGCTTCAGCAGAAAAAAACAGCAATACAAATGTGTGTCAAGCGGCCACCACGTGCAGCTTAGATATGCTCTCATCGGCAAGCGTAATCAGATGAATTGTTGTGGGTCTTTGCATTATGCATTCATTGCCCTCATTATATTTTATATACCGTGGCAGGCATCAATACTCCTGCACGACGATTCATGCAGAACAACGCATGCCATAGACCTTAGACCACCTCGTGTGTTAATATGTTGGCATAGAGACTTCCTGTTGTTGTACTATGCCCTCTCGTCCAACATGTGATGCTTTTAACATGATTTATTACGCTAGTTACAAATACGCACCCAAACATATAGGCGTTTGTATACCACCGATTTCCACCAACCTCATTTCGATTTGCATACTTAATATCTCGGCCATACAGCTATGTTAATGCATGTAAGGGTGCTATGGATAGCCTCCTAACAAAACATTAGGAGTGAGTCAGGAACAAGGTCGGGAGAGTCCAAATGGCTATGCTAAGTGCAGTTATGCATATGCAGTTGATCCGTATGGGAAAGTTCTACTACATTCGGGATTCGAGAAACCGAAGTATACAGAAAGGTATACGTGTATACGGCTATGATTTGACTGGATTTGCGTCTCTTTTTGATTCAGATCTGTGACAGGTGTGCCACCAGTGATTCAGCCATTCTGCCTGCTGGTATTGAACCTGGTAAGCCACTGCGGTGTCCACCCACACTGCGCACACGCACCAAGCAACACACCGCTGAATAGCTATACACACTGAGAAAGCTGTCTATGAGCTGGCGTCCATGGCTCGTCCGCATGCCGATTGTGGAGTCGTTGGGATGTGAGTAGCGACACCACGGTGATCGTTGAACGGTGACAGCTCAACTGTCCGCCAGAGCCAGCGCCATTTCGCATACAATTAATTGGCCAACCCATAGAGTACAGTAGCTGGTGCGGCTTACTGGAACGTACAACACGGGCAGCGTGCGAGTATAGATCCTACTGGGGCTCGAGGAGCTTTGAAGGAAAGGCAAACCAGCTCAATGCATGGTCCACCTTGAAACGCAAATTCAGCCTGCCTCTGATACTAGCTACCTCATAATCTGCAGAGTATTATTCAGCATAAGCAGGTAAAGAGATCCTTTACTTATTGATTGAAAATAAAATACAAAGGTATTTGCCAAAAATGAAGGCTAAATTTAGAGCTACTTCCTGTATAAAAGAGTATTCTCTAGTACGGGTTTTCCGGCTGAAACGCAATTAATGAGACTTCGTCAAAGTTGCAACCGCCGCATCTGAATCGTGTTCAACACATGAAGTTGCCTATTGAGGGTGTGCTTTGAAGTTTTACTAAACGTGAGATCCTCAACAGCGCTCGGACGTGGCCACACGCCACAAGCCAAGAGTTCACAACCGCATCCGCCCGCCCGCTCGCAAAGCTGAAGCTCCTCCTCTCGTCTCTCCGTCTAGAAGCACCATGTCCGCCAAGCAGCCGCAGCGTACGTCCATGTGCTATTAGATGTGTGTGTATGTCTGTACCTCTCGCCAACTAATGTGTCTCTGTCTATCCGAGCAGCTACATCGGGACTCGTCTCGTTCATCACCGGTGGATTCGGCGGTAAGGCTCACGACCAAGAAGCGACAGCTTCCATATCAACAGCCACGCACGTGTAGATCGATTGGTGGACTCACTGTGCACGTGTCTGCCTTTGTGTGACCTCAGGCGTGTGCCTCGTCGCCACGGGCCACCCGCTCGACCTGATCAAGGTCAACATCCAGACGATGGAGAAGCCTGCGCCGGGCCAACCGCCTATGTACACTGGCATGGTCGACTGCGCGCGCAAGCTCATCGCGAAGGACGGGGTGCGTGCTACGCGTAGCGCTATTGGATTGTATGTTGAACAACTGACTGACTGATGCGCTCTTTATTGGTTTGGCTCAGTTTGCCGGACTCTACCGTGGCATGTCGGCTCCGCTCGTCGGCGTGACCCCCATTTTCGCCGTTTGCTTCTGGGGTAACGACATGGGCAAGCTCATCGCGGTACGTCACGCTGCTGCTGTTTATCCTGTTTCACAGACCTCAGCATCACTTTCACGTGGTTGACATCGTGCTAATCCTGCGCGATTTTTCTCGATACAGCGCAAGGCCATGAGTACCCCGGACAGCCAGCAGCTCAGCATGGGCCAGCTCATGTTCGCCGGCGGCTTCTCGGCGATCCCAGCCACCGTACGTTGGCTCATGCCTCCCCAGTTGAAGTTGGTGACCGGACTTCGTGTTGACGTAGACATGCATTATCCTGTGTGATTGGCATGTGATAACTAGGTCGTCATGGCTCCGGGCGAGCGCATCAAGTGCCTGCTGCAGATCCAGGCGCAGTCGGTTTCGAACGGCGAGAAACCGCTGTACAACGGCATGGTGGACTGCGCCAAGAAGCTCTACAAGACGGGTGGCATCTCGAGCATCTTCCGCGGCTGGGAGGCCACGCTCCTCCGCGACATCCCTGGGTGCGTTCGCTGACTTTGTCATTTAGCAACAATGTGTGGCTCTTGCTGTGCTCATGCGCCTCTCTCTTGTTGTGGTACAGCTCGATTGGTTACTTTGGCGGCTTTGAGGCGATCAAGCGTTCGCTGACCCCCGAGGGCTCGGAGGCCTCGGCGTTCCGCGTCTTCGTGGCTGGTGGCCTCGCCGGTATGATCAACTGGACCATCGCGATCCCGGCGGACGTAATCAAGTCGCGCATCCAGACCGCGCCTGAGGGCACGTACCGCGGCGTGGTGCACTGCTACCAGGTGCTCATGAAGGAGGAAGGCGCCGGGGCGCTCTTCAAGGGCATGGCGCCAGCGCTCGCGCGCGCGTTCCCGGCGAACGCCGCCTGCTTCCTCGGCGTCGAATTCTCCAAGAAGTTCCTCGCGTCGTTCGGTTTCTACTAGAAATGTTAATAGCAAAACGGATTCCGCTTTGTCTTTGAATATAAACGACTTGGATTAGCGTCTCTGGGTTGGAAGTTATGCATTGTTGTGGTGAAGATTGTGACGTATAGTTGATCACCTTGTCTGTGTATCTTGTGGGTGTGTTGCTGGTGGAAAAAATGTACAGATGCTGCGATCACAAACTCTTTCTGGAGAAGGCGTCGTTGATCTCGGCGCGCGGCTCGTCCGTCCCACGATACAACGTGTGGCTGTAGAGCTCCACCTGGTCGCTGCATGCACAGGCATGTACAAGATACAGAGGATGTCAGCGTAATTACTAAGCGGGCGACGAGCTTATTGATGTGCCATCGGTAGGTACAGGAAAAATAAGCTACAGCCACACGCACCTGATGCGCTTGAGCTCCTTCTTCGCGTCTTCGATCGCAGTCTCCTGCTCCTCGAGCGACGTGTTTGTGCCTGGCAGCGCGCGCAGCAGCTCGAGCGCCTCGGCGTACTTTTGCTTTACAGCGACAGCCTACAGCATGCAACAAGCAAGAGAAGGGAAACTCAGAACCACACTCGCGAGCGAACACAAGATTACAATTGTCAGACGCACCGATGCGGAGATGTCACCGATGCGCGTCGTCTCCTGGTGCGAGGCCGCCGACTGGATGTCCTTGAGCACGTCGATGAGGTTGGGCAGCACGTCAAACGTCTGCAGGACATGAAGACAAGAGGGGGAAACGCTCTCTTTAACTCCACTTCTTACAGAAAAAGAGCGCAGAGCTGGCAAGTGACAGCAGGCAAAGCAGCTTCTGCTTCAAAAGAACACGCACCTCGTGCAGCTTGGCGTTGGAGATCGGTCCGAATTCGCTCATGAAGAGCAGCTCCTCAGCCTCTTCCTTCTTCACAGCACTCATCGTATTTCGTTTTTTTTTTATGTGTTGTGTGAGGATAGCTGTATCAATAGGCTATATGTTAGGTTTTCGTACTTAACTGACGATCCAATCATCACCACCGAACAGGCATGCCTCATGAAGACCACGACGATGGCGCACATCCGTGAAGTTCAGTAATGAGCAGAGACGATGGCTTATACCACACATGAAGAAACAAAGAAGAGCATGACACACATAGGGCGCATTGGGACAAAAGATGCATGGATCTTTGGATTTATTCATGTCCGAAAGCGGGCACACGAACGTGGGTCTGTCATTACAACATGGTCACGTGGGTGGCGCTTACTTCTTGGCAGCCTTGGCGGCAGGCTTGGCGGCGGCCTTGGCAGGCTTCTCCTCCACCACCACGGCGGCGGCAGCGGTCTTGGCGGCCTTGCGGTCGCGCGCGTTCTTGGCCTTCTCCTTGCGGGCCTCCGACTGCTCCTTGAGGGTCTTCTCGCGGGTGCGCTCGGCCTTCATCTTGTGGATCGTCTCCATGAGCACGCGCTTGTTCTTGAACTGGTTACCCTTCGAGCGCATGTAGAGCTCGTGGTAGATGTGCTTGTCGATCTTCTTGGCCTCACGGTACTTGCGAAGAAGACGGCGGAGCACGCGCATGCGGCGCATCCAGATCACCTTGAACGGGAGACGGGCGTTGGCCGTACCACGACGCTTACCGATGCCCGTGTGGCGGCCCTTTCGCTTGGCCTCGTTACGCTTGGTGAAACGAGCGCGCGAGTGGATCACTTCCGGCTTCTTGATGACAAAGCCATCCTTCACCAGCTTGCGGATGTTCTGGCGCGAGTTCGCGAGCGCGATCTCGGTGGACTCGTTAGGGTCCAACCAGACCTTGCGCTTGCCGCACTTCAACACGGAAGCGGCGAGACTGAAGGGAATGAGAAGGAAAGAGGGAGGCACTAAAGTCAGCACTCGCGTCACCCAAGTTCACAATAACAATCGCCCCTGTAATGAGCTGCTCGGCAGGAACAGCTTCGTGGCGGTGGTGAAGATGATGAAGCGCTGGATGACTGGCAGTGGTCGAGGTTACGATCGCTGTGTTAGAAGGCTGGACGCGTCCTTCGCAGCCTGTATGTGCTGAAGAGGGTGGACCGTTGCTGGTGCTGCTGATCTGTAGTCGCTTGGCTGTAGCCGCTCGCTGCATCCTGCCTCGCTCGCTCGTACCGCCGTCACCACATACCACTCGCATTCCTGTCGCTGCAGATCTCATCAAAGGGGACCACATGAAGACGCTCGCAGAGCCACTCACCGCTTCTGAAGCTTCAAGGAAACCATTCTTCTTTCTCAAATTTGTCCCAAAGAATAAATGAACCATCGCCATGCATGGCGGTGCTCGCGAGCGCCACTCGCACCATACAAACTGCAAGTCAACCACCCAGCGCTATGGGTTTTCCATACAAAAGACAAGCGCGGCCGCGCTCTCCAGCCAATCAATCCGAGCCACAAAAAGTGCTAGGTTTTTGAACCGCGGTCCGGTTTGGGTGGAGCTGAACCGGAGGGAATGTTCCCCGAATGTAGTCCAATCAGAGTGATGGTCTGATTGAAGAGCACTTCAATTGTGAGCACGATGCTACACGGCAGTGCGATGAAGGCCACAAGCTCACTACGAAACCAGGGGGCGCGAAACGAGGGGTGGTAGCGATGTGAATGGCGATTCCATGACGGCAGCGCAATGCAATTGCGACTATATTGCGTTGCGCTGAAGAGAGACATGCGATGTGGAGGTGGGATCCTTGATGCCAATGGCAATTGTGAGATGCAGCCTCTGTCGAACAGGACGGACTGCATTCTCTGTAGTAGGCGCCGTCAATGGAGCCGTGGATACGAGGTGTCCTCTATATAGTCCTTAACCATAAAGACCAGAACTCGTGGGCTAACAGAGCGCGCGGACTCCGCTGAACAACATCCCACAAAACGCGTTTGCATGAAAAACAAATGCTGGCTTGGATGATTTACAAGGATAGAATTGCAGCTACAGCTGCGAGCGAGGGCACCGGACACCAGTCACAACCTGTGCACTTGCACACATGCTGGCCTAAATGGTCTTGATCTCCGCTGGGCCTCTGTATACGTTGGGCATCGCAGTGTAGACGTGGCCACTGGCCGACGCGCCGTAGATGTTCTCGGCGGGTGGTGGGTTGCGCATCAGCTCTGCTCGATACGCGTGCGATCTCTCAATGGCCATGTACTGCAAATACGCTAGTCAGTTAGCTCATTTGATCAGGATTATTACCAGTCCAACAGAGCAAGCGTACCGTGACATAAATGAGCAGAGCGAACGCCATGCTCCCGACGATGAGCACGATCCAGGCCCAGATGTCGAAATCGTCCCACTCGCCCACAAGAATGAGCAGCACGACCGCCGAGAAGCCCTGCAGCAGTAGCATGAAGCAGTTGCCGAAATAGTACTGCGCCCCAAGAGAGAGAGAGAGAGAGAGAGCCACACGGTTAGTTTTAACGATACACACAACACAGCCCCGGCAGGGAAACAAATCACTCACGAACTGGATGAAGCTGACTTTGCTCTGGATCACCGGCTGCACGGACCCGTAGTAGCCCATGGCGGCGACGATCACGCCAAAGAGCCCCGCCCACCACACGGTGTACGTGAACACGAACGACGCAGCCGTGACGCCGAGCTGCAACAGCGCGATCGTGTTGCACGGCTCGCGGTTCTCGTACAGGAAGCTGAACTGGTCCGCGCGCTCCAGGTCCGACATGGCTGCTCGCTACTGCTATTGATGCTCGTGTTGGAGGCTGGTGATCTGTACGAGCTCTCTATTGTGCGGGTCGATTGTGAAATGCCCATGAAGATCCGCTCTACGAGGCCCCTCGCATTGTTTCCACCCATTTCTTCCGCGGCGCTTCGTGCAAAAGATCCAAATTGCGTTATGAGTCGTAACGTAACCACAGAGGTTATCTCCAGAAACATTGGATAACACCTTTTGGATAGTAGTTGCAACAACAAAAATCATCCAAGAGCTCCATCCAAATATCTATAGCTCTTCCTTGTTGGCCTTGGCCTCGGCCTCGGCATAGAGGTCGTCCATGCGCTTCTTGACGTCTTGCAGCGTCTTGCCGCTCGCGAGCACCATCTTGTGGCCCTCCCCGTAGATGCGCAGCGCGATGTTGTGCGCCTGGTGCAGCAGCTGGTACGCCTCGTCGATCTTCTGCTCACGCATCTTGACGCCCGCGAGCGCGTTGAGGCTGAACGCGTAGTCAATCGTCTCGTCGCCGTCGCGGGTCTTGAACATCTCGCGCGCGGCCTCGGCGTTGCGCAGCGCCTCGTCTGCGTCCACGCCAAGCAGGTTCTGCGTGGTCGCGAGTTCCATGAAGATCTCGGCCATGCCCTTGGTCTCCATGTTCACCTGCCCGTCCTGGTCCTTGATCACCTTTTTGTACACTTTCAATGCGCGCTTGAGGTCGCCCAGACGCTTGTAGCCCTCGCCGATGCGCAGGTTCGCCTCCATGTACGCCTCATGGGTGACGCCGAGCCCGAGCTTGACGTGGCGGCGCAGAGTCTTGTACCGGTCGATGGCCTTGCGGTACTCCTTCTTCGCCATGTAAGCGTCGGCGAGGCTGCGCATCGCAAGGCCGTACGACGGGTGGCTGTCGCCAAAGATCTTTTTGGCCATGGCAGACGCGTCCTCCAACACGTCGGCGGCCTCATCGTACTGCTGGTCGCGGATAAGCACGGTGCCGTAGTCGCTCAGCAGCTGCGCGTAGTACGCGGCGTCCATGGACTGCTCCTTCGGGTCCACGATCGTCGCGCGCACCTCGCCGAACACGCGGTCATGCATCTTGGCGATCGCTTCGCGGATGCTCTCGATCGATTTATCGTACTCCTTCTTGTCCATGAGGCGCATCGCCTCGTTGCGCAGCTTGCGCACGGCCTTGATCATCGGGTCGTCATCGCGCGCGCTGTGCGTGGGCGCCGGTGTTTCTTCCGCTGGAGGCTCTGTATTTTTGGTCTTCTTGGCCTTCTTGGCGTCACTCAGCTGCGGCTGCAGCACCAGCAGCAGCAGGCAGAGGCTCAGCAGCAGCGCGACACGGAGGCGCATTCTTCTGATCAATCCTCCACGTGGACGGATATCGAGAGGTGGCGTTATTAGTGCGAACTTTATGGAATCGCCCCCAAAACGAACTTAATGTGATGATTCGTCGAGCCAATCGAGCTGATCGTTAGTGCGAACTTTATGACATTACCACACAATTCGAACTTAACGCTAGACAGTTCAGCCAATTCGTCAATCAAACGACGCTCTTTGCTGGGCGTGATGGCCAAGAAGAAGGCGGGACAGGCGCCGTCCGCCGCGGATGGCGATGCCGCTGCATCCACCACCAGCAACAGCACCAGTGCTATCACGAGCACCGCGCAGCTCTTCGCTGCGATGCAGAGCAAGAGCGCGCACTGGTACGACAAGGAGCGCGCCGGCATCGCGCTGCTCGAGGGCTTTCAGAAAGCGCTCAACGTCTGTCGCGACGAGCTCACGGCGACCGACAACGCTGCGGCAGACAGCGACCAGCAGTCGCTCATGAGTGGGCTCACGGGACTCGGCGGCAACATCGAGATGGACCCGCTGCTCGCGGAGGAGCTCTTCGCGCAGGTCAAGGAGCTCAAGCAGGACTTTGACGATCTGCTCCAGGGCATGTACGAGCTGCACCACAAGGCCCGACATCTAGGTATGAGAACGAGGATAGTGCACTGTCCTGTATGCTCTCGCTGTGCTCATGCGTGTCTCTTCTCTCTATGTAGTGCTGGCGGCCAGTGCTGCGAATGAGGAGGCAGAACCAGCGGGGTCCCTCGCGCTCGCGCCGATCGACTACTACCAGTTCATCGGCCACGAGCTTGCCGCCTACGAGGCTGAGTACCAGCATGTGGTGCGTACCTTGCGATTTGTGTGTGTGGCTGGCTGGCGCTTTGCTTACTCACTCTCTCCGTCTGTGTTGCCTCAATTAGGAAGCGCTGCTGGACATGATCTCGTTCGACATCACGACAGATCAGCTGCGAACGCTCGTGATCTCGTGGAGCACGTCACCGTTTCTAAATCCCGAGCAAAGCCGCACGTTTCGGAAGCGGCACGAGCTAGCGACGCAGAACCAGTCATAGAATTCCCCAAGCCACACGACGTCCAAGTAAACAGTGTTGCCGGATGGCCACTCGCTGTCTTCACTTCCATGTTATAAACTCCACATGCAGCGTCTCTCTCTTGTTCACTTCTTTATTCGCTCGTCGTGGCCACAAACTGCGCACAGAGGTCGTTCACGTCTTCCAGACAGAGACCCGAGAGAAAATCGCCTTGTGCCTACGATTTCAGTTACCACAATGGCGTCAATACGATTCTTACAGGCAACATGAGGCTTTGGGGACAATAAGTTCATGCCACGTGTATAATGTGTGGACGCACCTGCTCAAACTCTTTCTGGATCTTGATGATCTCCTGCGCGGAGAAGTACGCGTCGAGGAACTTGCCCATGGCGTCACGTAGCGAGTCGGTGGCGCGGATCGAGCTCACTGTTTCAAGTCCACAGGTACGCACAAGGGTCAGCTCAACATCCCAGATCTTTAAAGACGGGTAGGCAGCAAGTACGTACGCTGGTTGGTGTCATCGAGCGCCGTGATCGTCGACTGGCTGGCGTCTTTTTCGTACTAAGCAACACAAAAAAGTGGAAGCGTATCCATCGGGAGGTTCGAGTTATCTCAACGCCCATCGAGCTGCTGCTATTGCAGTGAGCACAGAAAGAAAGACAGACAGGGCGCACGCACCAGCGAGTTCCATTCCACGCGCGCGTACGTCTTCTTGCGCACGACGGGGAAGCGCTCGAGCGTGCGGCGGAACTCGGCCTCGTTCATGCTTTTTTGCTTTTGCTTTTCTGCTTCGGACATTTTCTTGTGGTCCAAAAAGCCATTTTAGCGTCCAGCTGTCTCTCATTGGCTGAGAATAAAGCTACTTATCATTTCCATCCAATCAAAATGATCTTGGTTTCATTTCCATCCAACCATAACTCTCCAGGTCTATTAATAGTCGCCTCGAGATTCGCATTCACTCTTCGATGGCTGGAAGGAGCTCTCCAGAATTCATTCAAACGAGCTGCGTCAGCGCGTCGCTTCCACTGACGACTGCCTGGACGCGCCATTCCGCAATCTTCCCCCTGTTGCTCACATCTCACAGCATCAACCACGATGGCCACCTCCTCGGACGACAACCTGCTCTTCGCCGTGCCCAAGAAGGGCCGGCTGCACGACAAGATCCTCAAGCTCCTGGAGGGCGCCGGCCTCGAGTACTACCGCGTACGTGCTGCTGCTACTGCTGTGTATGTAACTCCATGGCATGCAACCCGCTCGTATCTCACGCGCCCCTTTCTCTGTTTATTGTTGCTGTGTGTGTGTGTGTGTGCTGCAGCCCAGCCGTGTGGACATTGCGCTCTGCACGAGCCTGCCGGTGACGCTCGTGTTCCTGCCAGCGTCCGACATCGCGACGTACGTGGGCGAGGGCAACCTGGACATCGGCATCACGGGCCAAGACATCGTGGCCGAGTCCAAGACGAACGTCGTGGAGCTCATGAAGCTTGGCTTTGGCAAGTGCCGCCTGGGCGTGCAGGCGCCTGTCAAGGACGACATCACGTCGGCCGCGCAGCTCGCCGGCAAGCGCATCGTTACGTCCTTCCCGGAGATCACGGAGGAGTACTTCCGGCAGTTCGAGGGTGAGGGCGTGCCCAAGACCAAGATCAAGTACGTCTCGGGCTCGGTCGAGGCGGCGTGCGGGCTCGGCCTGGCAGATGGCATCGTCGACCTCGTGGAGACTGGCACGACCATGAAGGCGGCCGGGCTCGAGCTCATCTCGACGATCCTCAACACCGAGGCCGTGCTCATCTCCAACCCTAACACGAAGCGCCAGAAGCTCGTGGAGAAGATCCACCGGCGCTTCCTCGGCTACATCACGGCCACCAAGTACAAGATGGTGACGTATAACATCGCGCACGAGCTGCTCGAGGCTGCCAAGACGATCACGCCCGGGCGCAAGGCGCCGACGGTCAACACGCTCACGGGCGGTGACTACAGCATCTCGGCTATGGTCGAGCGCCGCGACGTGTCCGAGATCATGGACCAGCTCCACGAGATCGGCGCCACGGACATCATCGTCATCGACATTGAGAACTGCCGCGCCTAAGTTAGAGAATAGGACGTTTACTTAGTGAGAGGCGGCCTTAAGGAGCTCATAAGCCATGCGCCCCCCCACGTCCGTCTTGGTCTACAGATCGATCGTCACGGCGCGCTTGGTTGACTGGCGAGGCGGAGGTGGCAACGTGGACTGAGTCGTAATAGAACGCTGCTGCTGGGTACGTTCTTTCGAGCCATGGGAAGGCCTTGACACTGACGCACTCGTACTCTGCTGCTGCCGCTGCTGAAGGGAAGACGCGCCTGCAGCCTCTGGGACGGGCGTCGTGTCGAGGCCGATGCAGTTGATCCACATGCGCTCCTTGTGCAACGCGGCATCCGCGACGTCGAGACGCCACTCGCCGCGTCGCTTCCAGTTCTCCTCCACGAGCTGCCTGAAGGACGACGAAAGCCCCGACGGGTCCTTCCACACGGGTGGGTCTGCGTCTGGTGTGAACGAGCGATGCTGAGGACCTGTCGGATTGTTATTCTGCGGAGACGGCCAATTTGGTGCCATATCACCGTGCTGATCCAGCGACGCCTGATTACCTGAACCATGGTCTGGACCTCTCGTCTCGCGTCGCCATCTCCCGTTGTTGTCGACCACTGGAGCCTGACCACCACCTCCTCCCATGTACCGCGTGTGCTCTATGAGCCTCTGCTTGGCCTGCTCCAGGTCGTGCACCACCAGCGGGTGGCTCATCACGGACGAACTCTGACCTTGCGACTTTGTATTCGCACTAGTGACGGCGCTGAGAACCAAATGCTGCTTGCGCTGGTCGTTCAGCCGCCGACGCGACTTCTCCATCTGCTTGAGCTGACTGTGCAGCCGCAACTCGCGCTCATCGAGCTTATGCTTCTCGCTGACCACGTGCTGCTGCTTGGAGGTAAACTCGAGTCTCAAAACATCCATCTCCTGCTTCTCGCGCACGATTTCGTCCTCTCGAACGAGCAGCTGCTGTGTGAAGCCCTCAAACTTGCGCGCCATGTCGGCCACCTGCATCGCGCGGTACTCGACGCTCTCCTTTTCCTGGTCCAGGTCTCGCTGGAGCTGCTGCAGGCGCTGGAACTCATGCTCGTGGGACGCGATCACGTCGTCCAGGTCGTCGCGCTCGCACTGCAGTGCCTTCCAGGTCTTGTCGAGCTGCACGCGATCACTCTGCATCTTGTGCGCCTCGCGCGCTTGCTGCTGGAGAAACTCCTCGCGGTACACGGCGAAGCGCGTGCGCTCGTCGTACAACTGCTTTTCCTCGTCCTCGAGGGTCTGACGACGCACCGTGAGCCGCGACTCGGCCACACGCACGTCCTGCATGGACGACGTGAAGTACTGCGCGAGCTGCTGCGTGTTCGCGTCCGCCTTTTCGTGCATGACGGTCGTCTGCGCCTGGAAGTGGCTCGCGAGCACGTTCAACCGCAACTGCTCCTGGCGCAAACGCTCCTTCTCCTCAAAGTGTTCCTGTCGGTAGTGGCGCAGCGTTGTCTCAAGGTTGCTCAGCAGACTCGCGAGCCGGAAGCATTCGTCCTCGGTCTGCTTGGCGCACTTGCGGGAGCTCGTCTCGAGTGACGAGATCATGCGCAGACGCGACTCGCTCTCGACCTCGTGCTTGGTCACCTCCTCGTCCACGACCTGCTCTTGCAGCATCTTGAGGCTCACAAGCGACGTCTGCAGCTGCTGGAAGAGCTTGCCCATCTGATGCGCCTCCTTCTGCTTGAGCAGCTGTGCTTCCTGCTCTGTCTCCTGCTGCAGGCTCGCGAGCTTTAGCTGCGTCGCCTGATGGCTCTGCTTCTCCTGACTCACCTGGTGCATGAGCTGCCGACTCTGGTCTTCCATGTTCTTCACCTGGTTCAGGAAACCCGCGCGCTCGGACTGGAAGAGCGCACTCTGTGTCGCACAGAGCGCGTGCTGAGCCTGGACGCCGTGGAGATCCTGCTGCAGTTGGCTCTTCTCGGCCTGGAGACTCGCGATCTGCTGCAAAAAGAGCTGGTTTTCCTGTTCCAATAGCTTGAGTCTCGCTTGCTGCTGCAGGTTGTCGGCCGCAAGAGTTTGGTTCTTGCATCGCTCGTCGCGGAGCTGCTGCGTGAGGTCCGCGATCATGGCACGTAGCTTCGCGAGCTCGTCTTCGTGAGTGGTGGTCAGGGCTCTTTTCACTGCTTCATGGTCGATACGGAGCTCTTCCTCGAGCTTCTTCAGCGCTGCTTCGAGCAGCTCACTTGAGATCTGGAGTTGTATCTGAGGGTTTTGACCTGGTGGTGGAGGTGATCCTGCGTTTTTGCTACCTCGGTCAGCAGGGGAGGCTTTGCTGAGGCTGTTTGGACTGCCACGCGGGTCTGCCGCAGAGGCTTCATCCGAAGCGCGATGCTGCTGGAGGCTGTCTTCACCCACGCTCTTGTCTGCTTTCTCGTCCTCAAACGACTGCAAGTACGAATTGTGGCGCTGCTGGGACGCCGGAGACTTTGGTTCGTTGCTGCTGGGCGAGAGCAGCTCTTCTAGCAAACTGTCTTTGGACTGTTCAAAGTCCACCTCCTTGATGCTGCTCGCAGAGGGCGACGCCAGGGTCTTGGCGCGGCCAGGGGAGACCTGCGGCTGAGAAGAGTTAGTGACTGGCGCTGCTGTTGTTGTGACCGAGAGAAAGTTGGTGGTGGTAGTAATGCGACTCGGACTCGGCTCGTCTGCTTTCACTGGCGACTTCTGTGGGGACAGCGACGGTCTCCTGACGGACGAGTACGACTCATCCTTGGCTGGCGAGCCCACTTGCTGCTGCTGCGCTTGCTCTTCTTTGATCGGTGACGACAACGGCGTGTTGCTTCGGCGTCTACGCTCCAGCGACGATTTTGGTGGCGACTCTGGAAAGAGATCCATGAGCAAACTGTCGCGCGCACTTGAAATGTCGTCGAGGCCACCGGTTTTCCTGCTGCTACTGCTTTTGATCTCCTGGTTGGCTGCGCGTTTCTCTGACTGGGAAGTTGGTTCACTATCGTCCGACTTTTCCTTCTCAACACGGTCAGGCGACTGCTTCTCGTTGTCGTTCCCATTGAACGACACGGTGCGAGAACTCGGCTTCTCGGACCTCGACGTAGTAGTGGGGAAGAGCTCAGCGAGCAGGTCATCATGCTGCTTTGCGCTTCCGTCGTCGTTATCTTTCCTCCTCGACGACGACTTCACGGTTGACTTTGGTGGCTCGGACGGCAGCAGCTCGGCGAGCAAATCGTCCGCTGCGTTCCCAGATAGTACGGGTGTTGCTGCTGCTGGAGGTTTGCTGGGATCTTTCGGACTCGGCTCTGCTTTCTTCGCCGTGTTGTTGGTGCGAGATGCTGACTCAGACGGGAACAACTCGGACAGAAGATCGTCTTTCGCGTTACCGAGTGACTCGAAGGGCTTCGGCGAACTGTCTTCTTTGGCTGTGGTCCTTCTTCTCGATGTCGACGAAGGGTCAGACGGGAAGAGCTCTGAGAGCAGGTCGTCCTTGGCTCTGGACCGATCTTCTCGCTGCACTGAATTGGTTGAGATCGTCTTTCTCGCGACGGGTAAGTCGTCTTGCGGGAGTGCTGATTGCTTCTCGCCACGCACACTGGCCTCTCGCTCTCGACCACTTTCTTGTTCTCGATTCTCCTGTCGTGTAGAGCCGAAAATGTCGTCCTGCTTGACCTTTCGAGACGAGTCAAAGAGCGAGCTGAACGTTGCGGAAGATGAGGGTTTCCCACCACCACCGCTTTGAGATGAAGCAAACGGGTCTTCGGCAGGTGCACGCTCACCACCACCTCGACGTCCTCCTCGTCCTCCGCGTCGCTCGTTCGTCGACAGAAACGAGAGCGACGACGATGCATCGCCATCGTCCTCCTTTGTGGCCTCGCTCGTGAAGAACGACGCACTGAGCCCAGCGACCGCGTCCTTTTCGTCTTCGTCGTGCGCAGGTTTCTTGCTCGTGAATGGGTCTCGATAGGCACTTCGCTCATCAGCTGCTCCATCACCAGCAGCAGCGCTTTGCTTTGCTTTCCCACCGCGGACGCGAGGCTCGTAGCTGAACGTCGATGTCGTCGTCGTACTGTCAGAGGGTTTCTCGTCTTCAAAGCCACTGAGCAGCTCGCTCGTCTTGGCTCCAAAGCCCGAGCTGAACGCCGACGGCGCGTCGTCATCACCAAAGCGCATGGGACTCTCACCTGCTCCGTTGTCGGTTGAAGTGGCCGCGAAGTCGTCCTCTAGGCCCAGCATTTTCGCAAACTCGGCGTCCAGTGCGCTCTTTTTCTTCACGGGCGCTGCGAAGTCGCTCGCGTCGTCGTCTCCCCACCTACTGCTGCTCTTGGCCTTGCTGCTAGTGCCCCAGTCATCCGCATTCGTGTCGCTTGTGTCGAAATTGTCGACACTGTTGTCCCCAAACGCGTCTTTCTTCTTGCTCTTGGTGGACTTCTTCTTGGATGAGCTGCTCGTCTTGTCCTTGCTGGAAGGCGTCTTGCTGCTGCTCTTCTTCTTCTTTTCCTTAGGCGATGAGGAGCTCTTCATCCGACTATTGGTCGTAGGGGTGTCGTTGAGCAGGTCATCGACGTCAAAGTCCGACATGTCGACATCGCCCATGCCACCACCGCTGCTCTTCTGACTCGAGATGGAGATGAGGCCGCCCGTGAGGTCGCTTGCGCCAGACGGCGGCTTCTTGCCGCCAGCGCCACCGATGGGGATGAGGCCGCCGAGCGACATGGTGCAGAGCTGCTCGATGGGCGAACACGCGCTTGGTCTATTACTTCGCTTGCGCCTGAGCACGCGGGCAGAGAGGAATGCAGAGCGGATTAGTGGCACCCGTTTCGCCTGGCGCTGATTACAAACCGCACTGCTGTGAAACGGCAAGCGTCATTGTGTAAATAAAGACACTGGGGACGGACGAACTGCGCTTACGGAGCACGCGACAATCGATGCTCTCTTTAGTGTGAGCTGCTGCTGCTTGGGCTCGTCGAGAACATCGCGTGGCGGGCGCAGGCGCAGCGTGCTGGCATCATGAGCAGCTCATTTTGCCATTCATGATTCTCATTTTCCCGCCAAAATTCTCTCAAATTAATGGAAGGTGGTATTTTAGCCAATCAGTAATTGAAATGCAGTTTTTATAGCCAATCAGTGAATGGACACATTTGACTAATTTGCTCCAGCCAATCACACGTCAGCAAAGCAAATCTGTGACGTCGGCAAGCCAACTCAGTCCAAGAGCGCGATCCACCACCACACATGCCCATCTCTCCCCTCACAACCAAAGCGAGCACAAAGAAGGCCACACATCCAACCAGAAGACCATGCCACGTGCCTCCGTCTACCAGTTTACGTGGCTCTTCGCCGTCGCGGTGCTCATGCTCCTGGCAAAAGCTACTGCCACCACTCACCTGAGCTGCTCGACCGCACAAGAATGCTGTGACGTGTGCGGCGACGCCTCGTATCGCTGCGCGCGCGGCCCCTGCAGCTCAAACGTCGTGACCAGGGGCTTCTTCTTCATCAGTCTGCCGCTGCACTTCGCGAGCCTCTGGGACGCCGTGTTCGTGCTCTACGGCATGGTACCGTCGCTCGTGCCAGTGCTGCTCGCGCTCGACCTGCTGCTCGTCAAGCGCACGTGGACACGCGTGTTCGCGCTCTTCTTCATCCCGACTATTGCGGCGATCAACACGGCGATGCTCGTCTCGGTCTTTGGTGAGTGCGAGGGCTGCCCGCGGCCCTGCGGCACGTGTCTGACCACCAAGGGCATGCCGTCGGGCCACTCCGCGAACGCGATCGGCATGTGTCTCTGGGTCTTTCTCGAGACGCTGCTGGGCGTCGGCAGGAGCCTGCCGCAGCGCACGAAAGCCCTCATCACGCTGGCGAACGTGCTGCTGTTCGTGCCCGTGCCGTACAGTCGCGTGTACCTGGGGGATCACACGCCGCTGCAGACCGCGATCGGTTCTATCGTCGGACTCCTCTTCGCTGTTTTCTACTTTGTGGTCGTGCGCTCGTTGTTGGGCTACAAGCTCGACATCGCGTCCAAGTGGCTTCGAGAGCTCCGGTGCTTCCCGATAGCTATTGAAAACGACTTTTGCGTCGAGCTCTCACCTTCTCGTGCGGACGCGGACGTGGAACTTGCACTCAAGCCCCAGCAACACGCGACGTACAGGACTTAATAGCGCTCACGAGCTGTCGTGGACGGAGCTGGCAGATTGATATTGGAGCTTTGGTGCTGCTAAAAAAATCGTGATCAGCTTTGGGAGTCTCGTGATAATATCAACTTGCGTGTCATGATTAAATCAATCGCTACACACATACAAACTGGAATCGGAAAATTCGAAGTCAATATAATTTCATTCTTCAAAGTGCTCTAACATGCAGCACCCGAGAGTCCCATGATGAGAGCGCGCACCCCTACAACAACAAAGAGTGCGCACATCGTGCGGTCGCTGCACCACCCCTGGATTTCGTGCCGGTTGGTGTACATCCAACGCTGTTTTACATCTCACGATCTCGTCAAGCACATAGCTGCTCGTGGAACACGATATATACCGGAATCAGGAACGCATGTAAGTTAAGTACGCGTGTCAACATGAATCACAATCCGATCCATGATCCGACGAAGATAGTGGCGTTGTCAATAAGCAAGGACTGCTAACATGTTAGAATGACCCATGCACCGCTGAAAAGAACTGGCGCAGTCAGCGTGGTGCTGAAGTACTCCGCGTTACAGAGTATCCAGGAGAAGCGCACGGGACTCCGTTCGGTGGTTCAAGACGCATCTATGGGAGAGTTGTGCGATATGTTACTTGGAAGGGGACTCGAGCGGGTGACCTCGACAGCGAAAGAAATCGACTCGTAACTGAACGTAAACTCGCGACACTTCAACCAGATGCATGCTTGACTTCAACCATCACTAAGTCATTAGCTGGATCGCTTGCAAAATGTAGTGTTAGTAGGCACCTCCAAAGACAAAAGGTCGCGTGGTCGTGCTGTAACACGAGCACTTTGATGGGAAATGGTCACAGTAACATGATTAGTTTTCACGGATCCACGGGCGGGGGGTGCTCACACTGGAGGATATCAAGGGCGTGGTGGGAGTGTTCGACGCAGGAGGAAAACGCTGCCGATGTTGTGAGTCCAATGTAGCCCCCCGGCGTTGGAAGAATGCTTGTTCAATATCGATCTGCATAATAAAGCCGTATTCCCCGCTGGTCATTCACCACGATGAGGCGTGAGCTATCATGCTCACACTATGCTGCCAACAATGCCTCCAGGTCGTCGAGTACGTCTGTGCCTCGAGTGGCATGCGCTGAAGGCTCGCCAATTGCAGCGACATAAGCGTTCATTCGATCTTTGCTGCTACCCATCAGCAGATGCTGCGCAATGGCGCACCTGCATACCAGCATTGCGTCGATGGCCGCGAAGATGTCGGTCTAGGAGACACCGAATAGATCAGGAGCAACTTGTATACGACCTTATTGCCGTTACAGCTATCGAGGATATCTACAAATTAGACATTCACACAAATCAACTTCTAGTGTATTCATATTTGACAGATGAAACCCGGACTTGAGAAGCGAATCTCACAGTAAGTTCATAGGCTGTCGTATTTCGAAAGTCAGAATCAGCACGCAAAAATAGAGCCATAGGCCAGGAGCTAGAAATAACATCAGCTTTCTGCGGTGTTCTCTCGGTTCGCGTCGATCCGCGCATGCTCACTTGTTCCTCTACACCTCTCAAGGCTCGCGCCGTAGTGACTGGAAGGCACCAGTCGCGCTCTGCACCACCTTATCTCGCTGGTGAACCCCACGACGCCTATTCCATGTAACCTCCAGTCTCTTTTCATGTCCCGAACTTAAAATTGTTGAGCCAAATTGTTAGGAGCACCACATTTTGTCATTGTTATCAGATAGTAGTGTACATACATAAACTAAGTCAAATTCTCATTTTTAGTGCTGTACCGTGCGTATTTTCCTGTAATGTGGTCTGCACCTACAAACATAAAGTCAAATTCTTTTTTTTCGTAATGTCCATTCGATCTCTTCCCATCATCAAATACTAAACGAAAGCATTCGAAGACATCTTGGTGTTTTTGATGCCGCGTGGCCTCTCTCTTCAAGCAGCTGAGAGAGCGGACAGAACGAGTGAAGGACGCAAAGCTCTTTGCTTCGCGATGCAAGTAAATAAGGTCCCAGCAAAGCATTCGTTGTGGGGCGATCACCGAGTATTTTGTTTAATTTTTGTTTAATTTCGCGATTAATTACCGTTAATCAGCAATTCACTTTAACCTTGTAAAATAGGTACCCTTGCTAAGACGATATGGATTATGAACAGCTTTCTATGTCAAAGCACCTGTCACAATTGATACTGACTAGCAAATCACCAACTTGAACCTCGCGTTTCAACTCGACAACCTTGAGCAACAGGAAGGCTCCGTGACCAGGCCAAAGGCTCTGAAAGCACGCGCGTTGGTGACGACCTCTCCTTTCCGAAGCAGGCCCACTTGTCGCAACCGTTTGGCTTCGTAAACAGGCCATCTTGACTGGCCCTGACTGGCTGGGCTAGCGCCAGCAAGCCTCCCAGCAGCTCCCCTCATTCTTCAAATTCCCTGCGACCACCAAGCCTGAAGCCTCCCACCATGGTCAAGCTCTGGTTCATCTCTGCAATCTTCGTGGCGCTCGCGCCGAGCACGGCCGGCAAGAGCTTCGAGTACAAGACGCTCGACTACAACTACGGCTTTGACGAGCACAAGGGCGACGCACGCAGCGTGATCTTCATGGTGCCCGACGGCACGGGCCCCAACGCCTTCGCGCTCGCGCGTACGGTGCTCGACCCAACGCTCAAGCAGCGCCTGCACATCGACCCGTACGTCATGGGCACGATCCAGACTCACTCGTCGACGTCCTTCGTCACGGACTCAGCCTCGAGCGCCACGGCCTACTCCACGGGCTACAAGACGTACGACGAGGCCATCGGCGTGGACCACTTCAAGCAGCCGCTCGGCACCGTGCTCGAGGCCGCCAAGGCCCGCGGCATGGTCACGGGTATGGTCGTCACGAGTCGTGTCACCCACGCGACGCCGGCCTCCTTCGCGTCCCACGTGATCCAGCGCGACGATGAGGACGAGATCGCGCGCCAGTACGTGGCCAACAAGAACCTCGACTTCGTGCTCGGCGGCGGCATGCGCCACTTCAACGAGAGCATGCTCGCGGAGCTCACGGGCGCCGGCTACACGCTCGTCAAGAACTATCAGCAGCTCATGGACTACAAGACCAAGAACGAGGCAACGGGCACGCTGCGCGTCGTCGGGCTCTTCCACAAGAGCCACATGTCGTACGAGGTCGACCGCTCGCGTGTCCAGGCAGCCAACAAGCAGAGCAATGAGCGCGAGCCGAGCCTGCCCGAGATGGTCGACACGATGTTGAGCATCCTCAAGAACAACGCGCAGGCCAAGAAGAACGGCTTCTTCCTCCTCATTGAAGGCTCGCGCGTCGACCACGCCGCCCACTCGAACGACCCGGGCACCATGGCCAAGGAGGCCATCACGTTCGACGAATCATTCGCGGTCGTCAACGAGTTCCTCGAAACGTCGCCCAACACGGCCGTGCTCTCGGCGGCTGACCACGGCACGGGCGGCCTCACGCTCGGCCGTGATGGCAAGTATGTGTGGTACCCCACGGCTCTCCAGAAGCAAATGATGTCGACTGAGGCCATGAAGGAGTCGCTCGACAAGGTCTGGAAGACCGATGACTGCGCCGCGGGCGCGAACGATACGTGCAAGGCCAGCATCCTCAAGGCGTCCACAGACCTGCTCGCGACGTACACGAACGTCACGTCGCTCGCGGACGACCGCTCCAAGGTGCTCAAGGAACAGATCGCCAAGTCCGTGGACGGCAAGCGCGACCTGAGCGACGTCATGATCGAGCTCGGCCACGTTATCAGCCTGCCGGCCGGGATCGCCTGGACCACGACGGGCCACGTCGGCACCGACGTCAACCTCTACTGCAAGGGCCCGTCGGTCGTCGAGCAG
This sequence comes from Globisporangium paddicum, assembly GCA_023334015.1. NCBI lineage: Eukaryota > Oomycota > Peronosporomycetes > Pythiales > Pythiaceae > Globisporangium > Globisporangium paddicum. The sequence continues at coordinate 32,253 of JAASFV010000195.1, forward strand.
ATGTGCCGCGGTGTGCACGAGAACACGTATGTAAACAAGATCATGACCAACTTCCTCGGGCTCGAGCACGCCATGGACGTTGAGACCGCCAAGCACCGCAAGTTCCAGGTGCTCCCTTGATCACAATAAGCGACCGACCGAAAGGCGAGTTCCATGGCTGTAGCTTTACGATCTCGGCAGAGAATATAACAACAAGCTGCTACACATTTTTCTGTTAGCCAGGAGCTATATTATAGTACATGTCTTAGTTCTCGTCACTTGCTCTTGCGGAGGTTCTGCTGCTGACACGTCTTCCACTGGGCCAGGTACCAGTGGCACGTGCTCATGCTGTCGCCATTGGCCTCCAGACAAGAGCGGAGCTCTTGGTACCTGTACTTGCAAGCTTCCGAGCTGGGACCGATCGTGGCAGGTCCCGATGACCCGCTGGTTGTTGACGAGCCACCGCTCCCCCCGTAAACGCCTCGTGGTGCGCCAGACGTGGACTTGTCATCCTC
>JAASFV010000196.1:0-32727 GCA_023334015.1 Globisporangium paddicum
CGTGAAGGACCCGAGCAGCATGTCTTCCTGCGCCACGTACCGTGCGACGGCTCGAAATGCACGCGTCTCTCTCTTGGCGCCGTTCAGCTCAATTTGTCCGTCGATTTGACCCGAGCAGACTCGGTCCGCCAGAATGTCCAGTAGCGTCGTCTTGCCACCACCCGAGGGACCCATGACAGCCGTCAGCTCGCCAGCACCACACCGACCCGATACGTTCTTCAAGATCACGCGCTTTGCTGCAGTTGACGCCTTGTTCTTCTTCACAGGTAGAGAGAATGTCAAGTTGGACCAGCTGAACGTGAACTGCCGCTGAGCTGGAGCGACACTGGGGAGATCAACTGCCACGGCTTGGATCGACAATGGCGCAAGTGATGCCCTGTTGGTATCAGAGGCAGGTTCGGCCACTGATGTAATCTCATCACCTCGCGAGGTGGGTACTTCGGAGTCGGTTGGTGTCATGGCCTTGCACTTCGTCGCCGCAGATTGGCACTGAGCTCTTAGGCGTCAAGCGTACAAGGTAGCATACCCCAAGAAGCCCTCCATTCGTTTGCCAATCCGAGACACAAGAGGCTGCGCTCGCGGGCTATATTCGGACCGACTTGTTCTCAAAAGCTGAAGTGTCGTTCTTTTGGTGTTGATACTCGATCTTGCATCTTGTTCCAGTGCTGACACTACTAGATACGGTACGTCCTGATAAGAGCGCTCGGTAGGATCACTCGATATATGCCCCCTGTCCTGGCTGTGATATCTAACTCAGCCACGCCTTTCAACATCAAGATCCACAAGCACATGAAGTGTGTCCTGCGACAGTCAGTCGGACTTAGACTGTCGACAGAGAGTTCAAACTGCGAGCGCGCACGACGGACGAAAACCGAGTTGGTTTACTTCACTTGGACGTTTGGGAGATAGAGATTGGGATCTTGCTCGCAATTGTGTCAGCGGGACGACGGCACTATGGTACTCCATCCAAATCGCAAGTGAGTTGGTCAGTGGCTCGAGCAGCACTCGCACTTCGACTGTCGAGTCCTTGTGTCTCGCCGAGCGATCGTGCAGCATTTGATTTGAAAACGCCGCACTGCACAAGTGCCCCACTGATGTTTGCTGGACATTGAGTCTTGTTACCCGTCGCTATTCACGCTAATTGACGTAGGATTGCACTCTGCTTCTCATCAGTGTAGCTGCGACTCTCATTCCCAAAGCTAGCACATTGAATCACACTCACACACACCCGCTGGCTTGGACGTGGGCCATCATACATCCTCAATATGCGCAATCACCTTCAAGTTGATGTTGTGGAGCTGGTGTAAGCCGTGCTTGTCGGGGAACGACTTGAAGGCGAAGAGTGTGGCCTCGTTGTTGGTGGAAAGCTGCCACCAAGGCAGTCGTGTCGAAGGATGGATATTGTTGTGAAACGCGTGACTTTTGTGCGCACCACATGCGGATGATGCCGTCGAGGCGCCGGCGACATAACATACAACTCGGTACTCGGCGCGGTGCTTCAACAGTGACGCTGAGCGTCAAGCGCTCCATCGCCTCGCTGTAGCACACGCATTCTCACTCGGCCGATACCACAACGACACACACATCCACTTTGTCGTGTCAGTGCTGCCATCTCTGGCGTCACAGCAAGCGCGAACAAGCTCTCGCCAGCGTTTCACATGCAGATATTGACGCTTCACCAGGACCTACACTCATGTGGCTTAAAGAGTTTGACGAGGACATCAAGGGAGCGCAGGACGACCTCACGATCCAGAACGACATGGTCATTTCATATCCGTCTTCAAGTTGCAATGTATGTCGTCAAGAAATGTATCCATTTCAATTTCCACCAAACATCTGATTTACAAAGGCGGCTTACCAGTCCCTCGTTTTATTTTGGCGGGAAAAAATGTTAGGGATAAATAATGCCTCGCCTGAAAAGGTATCCGCCAAGGCCCAAGCTGCCAAGGACGACGAGCCCCAAGCCAGAGCCAAAGCCATTCTCATTCTGCACTAATGGTATACTGCCCAACCCAGTCTCGTGGATTCCGCACATTGTGGCCAATCGCCAAGAGCGTGCAAAACGCCTGGAAACAATAGCAAAAAGGGGCAGCACGCGTGCGCTCTGTTGTTCTGTGTCGGGAAATGAGCTCCACTTACAAACGCACTATCAAAACAGCGTTCCATACAAACTTCAGGGTATACGTTATAGGGGCCACTATTAAAACGATACGGGTGGAGCGGACACGTGGAGCGGACACGTGGAGCGGATCGCAAGGTGCTCCACCAGCACCACCAAGCACCAGCAGCAGCATGTCTGGACGCGGCAAGGGCGGCAAGGGACTCGGCAAGGGTGGCGCCAAGCGCCACCGCAAGGTGCTTCGCGACAACATCCAGGGAATCACCAAGCCGGCCATTCGCCGCCTGGCTCGCCGTGGCGGCGTCAAGCGCATCTCCGGTCTCATCTACGAGGAGACCCGTGGCGTGCTCAAGGTCTTCCTCGAGAACGTCATCCGCGACTCGGTCACGTACACGGAGCACGCGCGCCGAAAGACCGTGACCGCCATGGACGTCGTCTACGCTCTTAAGCGCCAGGGCCGCACGCTCTACGGCTTCGGCGGCTAAGCGTCGTCTCGCAGCGCTTGACTCGTCTCACCATTGACAGCCAAGCGCAACCCGCGAGTCCGTATGAGCTCTGCTCGTCAATCGCAACGCACTGTTGACGCCTCATCCACGCACTTGGTTGTGTGCTGAGGCGCAACTTTTATCCACTGGTGTTTCTTAACGCCACCCTTCTTCAAAGAACTCGATTGAATCATCGTCTAAAAGCGTATGGCAAGAGATTGCGTCTTGAGATACTCTGATAGACAGTCGCCGGCGATGCATTCCATAGCTTCAGTGTCAGTCACAAGTGCCATGAGGCGCTCTCCCGTCCAAGCGTCACTTCTACCACGCATGGCATCCTGGCTTCGGCGTGACATTGGCGACCGCAAAGCGGCGGTGCAGATGCAATGGAACGCTTCTTCTTGACACCAGCTGCATGAACAGGGGCAGAAATCGAAACCCCTTGGTGAATCTGCGTCCTGAAGCTTGCCAGCTGATTCGCGCGACCAGTCACCCTTCCGACTGCAACATGCGATGATGCGCTCTAGTGGCTCCATTGCTGCCGACTTGCGCCACTTCCCACGTACGTCGCTCTTCTTCTGCGCGCGTTCACCGACAGAGGCACCGGAGCACTCGCAGTGTGCTGCTTGATGCGCACGCCATCCACTCGAGCAGCTCAGAGCCATGCCAAGAGCTCTGCTTGGGTGCATGCTGCTGATCACAGCATCTCTATCGACTGCTGCTGAGCCTGATGGGCACCTCCGGCGCTCGCTCGTAATGGACAAAGTGGACATCAACCTGCTCTTCGGGACGCCCGAGGGTCATCGCACGCTGCAGCAACTCGAGACGGCACCGACGATCGCTGCCACGGCTGCGCTCCTCCTGGGTGTCTCGCTCTGCTGCGCTGGGGCGCGGTTCGTCAAGCACACGACGCTCGGCTGCGCGTTCCTGGACGGCGCGGTCTTCACTTCGCTGGCGCTCCAGCGCGTGCATGTGCTTAAGGACGACCACAACGGCAGCAGCAGCGAGGACTGGGAGAACGTGGCGTCCTGGGCCTGTTTCTTCTTGGGCGGGGTCCTGCTCTGCCTCATCGTACTCGCCAACGCCAGCCTGGGGCGCTTCGTGGTCGGCATGACCGCAGGCCTTATGCTCGCGCTCGTGTGCAACACAACATTCGGCTATCGACTCAGCGCTGCGCACCCTCACATCGCACTCTTGGGGATGCTGGGCGGCCTGGGTACTCTCTGCGGCCTGCTCACTGCGAGAAGCTCGTCAGAGGCTCCTGGAAAGACTGTGATGGTGGTGACTAGCTGGATCGGCGCCAATGCCATGGCCTGGGGCGCCGGCTATTTTATCGGCAACTACCCAAATGGTGCGTCACTGGACAAGTACGCACGACGACAGGCAGAGAAGACCCAGGAATATGGGATCCCACGGGCCTGGTGGGGGTACCTGGGGAGCACGATCATCTGCTGTGCACTCGGCTTCCTCATTCAGCACTGCACCGCCGCTCGCCAACTCAGGAAGAAGACGCGTCGCCTGCGAATGCGAGCAGCTCACAACAACTACACGTGCGTCGCGACCCCAAGACGAGGAGCTCAGCACCAACCATCTCCAATCTGACTTGCCTCTAGCCATCTCAAAGCCAGAAGTCAAGCAGCTCATGGAGAAACAATATATATATATATATATTCACACACGTACTCTCTACATGTCCATACCTTGCTCTTGGCTCTTCTTCTCCAGCAGCTGCAGGCTAAGCGTGCGCAAGCGGCGAGCGTCATACCGCTCGGCAAAGTCCAGACAGGCCTCAACCGAGTCCTTGTCCAGGTACGCAAGGATCGCCGCGAGCTGGAGCTCACAGAGGCTCGCCAGGTAGCCCAGGCCAATAAGACTCGCGCCGACGTACAGGTCCATCATCTCGTTCGGCTCGAGGCTCTTGAGCTGCTCAAAGGAGCCCGTGTAGATCCACAGCAGCAGGTTCTTGAACGCCGCGAGCGACACTCCGTCGCGGTGCATGTAGTTAAGCTCGATCTCATGCACCTGGGCGGCGGTGGCTGTCGAATAGCTCGCGCCTTCACTGAAGCCACCGGTGAACATCGTCCGGAAGTAGTCGACCTGGGACAGCACGGCCTTGTGCGCTGGCAGGCGCTCGAACTTCACCTCGCCATTAGCCTTGGCCTCAGCATCTCCATTTTCATCCTGGATGGGCCACAAGAACTCGACGTCCGAGAACTCGGACGCGAGCACCATTGTCTGCATGTCGCTGCCAAAAAGACGCACCTCATCAAGCTCCGAGGCCGCATTCTCGGGACGTCGCTTGCGCCACACGTCCTGGCACTCGTTCTCCAGTGCGTCGAGACACATGCGCGCTGCGAACTCGGCGAGAGCCTTGCGCTTGTGACTCGGGATCTCCACGCGGTTGGTGTACAAGAACAGGAGAAACGACCGGAACACCTGCGCGTCCACGTCCTGGAACTCCTCCACCACAAGCACCTTGCCCTCTTCGCTCTCCTCAGGCTCTGATGTGGACGCGATGACGCGCAGCAGGCCCTTGAGGTACCCGCTACGAGCACAGAGCACCACGCGATGAGCACTCTCACGAGCCTCTCCACCGTTTCCACCACGAACCACGAACTCGACGTCCACAAACTCACCGTTCTTGAGCACCTGGTCGTACCGGAGCGAGTAGTGGGCACCACGTGGCCGCACGACCGCAGCTCCGTGGTTCGAGCCGGCGCCAATGTGCGTGGCTGTGTTGTCCTTAAGCCCAAAGATCTTCTGCGGGTGCACCGAGTGCTGGTACTTGCCCACGCCGAGCACGCCAAAGGCGTTCCAGCCCCACGAGTACACGTTCCCGTCACTTGCAAGCGCGAATGTACTATGCGAACTGCAGGCTACGCGGTTCACACACACACCTTGGGCTTTCAAGGATTCTTGGACCCGCGGGAAGAAATAGTGGGAGCCACGCTGCAGGTCGTAGAACATCTCGCCGGCGCCGTGCTGGCCGTACTCACTGTGGCCCCACGAGTACACGTGACCCGCGCTGGAGGCCACCACACTGTGGTGACTCCCAGCCGCGACTGAGACCACGGGTTCGGCGATGTCCACACGCATGGGCAGCCACGAAATGTTAATCCCCGAGCCCAGTTGGCCCAAGATGCCCAGTCCCCAGGAGAAACACACGCCGGACTTCTGCTGGAACTCGGGAGCGATCTCGATTCGCGAACAGGCGAGCGAGTGCTGCTGGCCGCACGCAATGTGCTCGATGAAGTACCCGTCGAGTGCCTTGACCTGCTGGAAGTCGGCCGAGTTACGGCGCGAGCCCGTGCCCAGCTGGCCATTGTCGTTGTATCCACAGCTGAATACCGTGCCACAGGAGCTCGAGGCCAGCGAGTGGGCAAAGCCCGCGGCGATGTTGGTGATGATCACGCTGCGGAGCGACGGGCACGCACGTGGGACGAAGCACGGGTGGCGCACGGTCTGCACCTTCTGCTGGCCCAGGTCTTGGAGCGCGTCCCCATCGTCACCCTGCATGTTGGCGGACTCGTACACGAGCTCCGAGTCGCGCATGAGCCGGTTCATAATGTTGCCGGCCATGTGCTCGCGCAGCGCGGCCGCGTCCATAGCCCGCTGCGAGAGGCCCGTGAGCGACACGGACGCATGATCGAACATGCCGTCGTTGCGCACGTGGCGCGTTTCGGGCAGCAGGCCCCACATGAAGACCTCACCGGCCACCGAGAGCGCGAGCGAGTGCATCTCGCCGCACGACACCTTCTTGATCATCTGGCCCTCGAGGCCCGACACGCGCTGCGGCGTACGCACGAGCTGGTCCTGGCGCTGGCCGAGGCCCAGCTGGCCCTCTTTCCCGCGGCCCCTACGTGTGTTGATCCCAGTTAGTCTGTATACTAGATGAGTACATTTATAATTGTATGCAGCGTACTTACCAGGCGAAGACGTCGCCGAACTCGTTCACAGCCAGGCTGTGGTTCTCGCCGGCAGAGAAGTCCACGACCAGCTGGCCATTGAGCGCCTCCACCTTGCGCTACATACCAAATAGTACACATACACACATCAGACGTGTTAACACAGGGACCAGCAGCTATGTCATAGGCGTCAGGAGAGAAAGATCCGCACCACATCGTAGAGCTCTTTGTCGTCCACGCCGAGCCCGAGCTGCTGCGACGCGTTCGAGCCCCAGACGAAGAGCGCCATGACGAGAGAGAGGGTGTGTTGCGGACTGTGGGGAACTCTGCAGATTGGCGAGTGTCGTGGGGAAGAGAACGCGTCTCCTTCTGTCACACGCTCGTACTTCCTACAGAAGAACAACCCAAAATGAGCTTTTGGAAACGTCACACCTTCTTGAAGTGTAATTTACATGTACTTTAAAGCAAAATATGATATATTTCAGCAAAACAGTATCCTATTTGTCAAAAATAGTCATGATAAGACATTTTATTGGTCAAAAATAACAACATAGCGAAATTTACATGGAAATCGTCCAAGAAGGTGATCACGTTCAAACGAGGCCTCTGCTTCTTCTTCATACATGGAGGCCTATAGAACCCATTCCCCATGGCCAAGGTGGCCATCAACACAAGATGCACTGGGTTCACATAATTTTACATCAACACATTACGCTTATCTCTCTCTCTCTCCTTCTTCAGGCTCTCTCTGGTCTTCTTGCGAGGCTTCACCACTCATTCACTCTCGCTTCTTCATCTCCTTCCTGGTCTTGAGCATTCTCTTTCCCAACTGCTCGTTTATATGCGCGTCCACGGCATTCATCCCCTTGGGCCGCATTTCGCCACCGATATAGTCCATCGCGACGTGGCGCGATAACTTAGGCGGCGTGCACTGACGCGAGGCCCTCCTTCGCCTTCGGGGTGGTCACCTTCGCGCCGTCCAGGTACTCGATCTCTGATCGCGACTCCTCCAGCGCACCAAAGTCTGTACACACAAAGAAACCAGTCAGTACAAACAACAAACAGTCACACCCATGACCCAACAAACATTATATAGCCGTACCTGGACACTTGATCTCGTCGCGGGCCTCGCCGGCGCGCAGGTTGGGGTTGCCGGAGAAGCATTTGAGCGAGCCCTTGGAGCACGTGATGATCGTGTCCACATCCATGCGCACGACGGCGTAGCCGTGGTCCTTCATCTTGCCGCTGCCGAAGGCGCAGCAGCCCGTGCCGTCGGCCTCGCACTTTGGGTACGAGAGCGTGGCCGCGTCCGTCGTCACGAGCAGCACGGCGGCGGCGAGCATCAGGACCGCAGTCTTCATCATTTTGGCGAGTGCGGGATGCGGATGGCGCGCCAGTTCCGAGAGTGAAGCGAAGCGTCGTCGGCTGGTAGTAAAAGCGGGTTGGGCTAGTAAACATCACTCCTCTTGCTGGCTCTTGCTCGTGCTCTTGCGAGGGTAGGATCAGGGCGGCGGTTACCCAAAATCACATGGTTTGGTCGCCTCGCTCTAAAATAGCTCCAAAGGCTAAAAAAAATGCAAGAGAAGGACCATTTTGAGCATACAAAGAACAAGTCAAAACCTAATGGCTTTGGGATACTTTCTTAGCCTGGGTGTGGTCCTCTTATCCAAAATCCGTTGGTGTGATTATATGATTGGAATCCAAGTTATCTCAGGGCTGGGTGGTCGTGTGAAGTGTATCTCGGATGCCTCAGAACCAGCTGGGGCCGCAGTCTCTCGGGGGCCTTTGCTATCGCTTCAATGGACCGGATCGGATCCGAATGAGCGCTTCCAAAAGTATCTCCAAGAGCCGTTAGACACCGTTGATCACTAGCCAGCCCCTTGCTTTGAGAGGATGACAAAGCATCAAGCACATGCTCTGGTGCTTGGGCTCTCTCGCTCTAATCTCCCGTGAGCTCTTAGGTTTCTCAGCCTTTCCCCAGTAAATGCTGCCTAATCGATTCCGAGACCTCTCTTCTGTTCACCATCGAAATCCCAAAAGGAGCAAATTCACTGATTAGCATCTAAAGCCGGTCCAAGTTGCCGTTACTGCGTCAGACACAGCGAGCCACCTGGTTTCGCGCAACAGCAGCATTTTGGCTCGCTCTCACCTTCGGTCATACAAACTCCAAGTGTAAAGTGAGCCCCAAAACGGATGGGGCAAATCCGCACATGTAAAGGAAACATGGGTTATCCTTGACATCGCCGCATTGCGTCCGCGCTCCTGGTGGATCACGACCCGAAACCGCTGTCTATTCCTGGCGCCGCTTCTCAAAAACCGAGCCAATCACACGGATCCCATACGAAAACGTCCAGTTCACCTGCCGCGCGCTTACAGTCCGCGGCTCTCAATTGCGACGCTCGCCTCCGCCCATCAGAACGTAATTTGTCCTCAGCCACAGAGTGAAGAGCTAAGCTACAACCATGGTCGGCTGGCAGAAATGGACCGCGATGGCGGCCTCGCTTGCGCTCTGCGCGCTCTCGGCGACGAGTGCCACGTCCGTGTCCGTGCACATCCGCGTGGGTGGTGACGGCGCCACCGGCGTTAAGCGCGTCGACGAGGCCGCGCAGCTCGACAAGCTCGAGAAGGCCCCCAACACCAAGGACTGCGTCATCAACGGCGTCGCGCTCAAGCACCACAGCCTGCACTACTACGCCGAGAACGCGTACGTGGCGTGCTCGCGCGGCCAGGCCGGGTGCTACCTCATTGAGAAGGTACACGACGAGGCGACTCAGGTGTCATGCCCAAGCAAGGAGGTCTTCCAGGCCAAGCTCGACGAAGAAGCCAAGAGCCGCGAGCAGAAGCGCCGTCTGTCTCTCGCGGTCGTCGACGCCAAGCGCAAGTGGGATGGTGGCGTCGTGTGTTACGACTACAACTCGGACTACCCGTTCTCGACGACCCAGCTGTCGTACATTGGCGACGCCATGAAGGTCTACGAGGACCACACGAACGTGCGCTTCCTGCCCATCTCGACGTGCAAGTCCAAGAAGCTCACCGGCTACTGCGCGGGCTGCGTCAACTTCGTCGACTTCAAGCACCCGTCAACCGGTCGCGACTGCAACAGCAGCATCGGCGTCAACGACGTCGGCGCGCAAATCATGAACCTGGCGGACCGCTGCTTCGAGGTCGACGACCCCCTCAAGACCAACTACGGCTCGGCCATGCACGAGATCGGCCATGCGATCGGTCTCTACCATGAGCACCAGCATCCGGGACGTGCGATCGGTGTCTTCTGGGACGACATCTCGCAGGCGCTCTGGGCCGAGATGAAGCAGCGCGACGTGAGCGTCGGTGGCGCCTACGACCCAGACAGCGTCATGCACTACCCCATGGCCTACGGCTTCTGCTACCCGAACATCTGCAGCTCGACGGTCACGACTGGCTGCGTCAAGAAGGGAACGAAGTTCTGCGGTTTGAATGACAACGCGAACTCGTGCACGGAACCGGCCAAGAGCATGTGCGATTCTGCGAGAACCAAGGCCATCGGGCAGCGCAAGGGCTTGAGCCAGGGCGACCTCGACGCCATTAACGAGCTCTATCACACGGCAGCATGGGCGCCGTCAAAGTCGCAAATCGCGTGAGTGTAGTCGGACAAGACGGTGTCGTCATGGACCGGATTGAGTCCTGGAAGAATGTAATTTGTCTCAATTGTTCGCCTGCTTTTGATTGCCTCCTGTTCCCTAGAAAATCTGTTGTAAGAGCAATCATTTATGACGTCAGTGATCGTTCGTTTGCATCTCATGGAGTTGTTGGGTTGAATGCGTTGACTGAAAATAATTGAGATGGGAGCGAAGCCAAACCACATGAGAAGCTATTCGAGATCACCTGTGAGCCGATTTGACTGGGAGTTGGAAACGAAGAGACGTTGAGCTCAGATGGCGATGAGACAGCTGACAGCGTCGTGAATCGCTTGAAGTCTTGTATCCGAACAATCGATCCAGGATTCCGAGAACTGCTCCAACTGAAAATTGCTCGACCGACTCGACGCTTCCTGCATGCTGAATTTGTTGGCGCGGTGTTGGTCCTCAGCGCCTTCGATCGTCGATCTCAGCGACATCACGTAGACTTGACTGGCTTGCAGAATAGACTGCTGCGACGCTACTTTGCTCTGGTTGTCTGCTCCCCAAGAAAACTGCTTCGGCTCGAAGAGGGCTGGATTGCTTCCAAGCGATCCCTCGTCAAGCTTTCCTTCAGCTTTAGTCGTGCTTTCTGGTGCGATAAAGTTCAGTAACTTCAATGCTAAGTGCGACGAGATCGATTGTGCTTCGCGGATGACTTCACGGGTTTGAAGGTGGTGGCGGACTTGTGCGACGCGCGTTGCCTGATCAAAATTCGAGCTGGCTCCTGGCAGCTTCACTTCACCACTCACAGCGGGGCTAACAGGTGCGTACGAGCACACTAGCAACGCGACTTCTCGAAGCTCAGGTGCATCTTGAACGCCACGCCAGAAGGAAACTGGGCTCGCCGTATTTTCCGTCAGCCAGAGCTTGTGGGAGCTGAAAATGCCGGTCTTGTTCAGATAATCTACGAGCTGTGGTGCCAGGTTGCGAGTGTTCAAGCGCGGATACAGCCGTTGACACAGCTCCACCACGCAAGCACGACCTGCGCGCAGACCAACCGGACTCAGCCCAGCGCCAACAATTCGTGGGTCCAAGAGCAGCCCAGCGAGCTGATGATCCATTCGCGTAGCTCGACAACGACTCAAAAACATCTTCTTCCACTGCATCTTGTCTGCACTTGTGAGAAGTGGCGATCGCAATATTGTAATAAACAACCACAGCTCCACACAGAAGAGTGATCCAGATGTCAGCTTCACGGCCGTGCTCAAGGACACCAAGGAGTTGAACTTCACCAGTTCGACGAAGGCAAGCGGCAACAGGAGCTGCAGAGTTTCAGATATCGTCGTCATCCACTGATCTTCAATCGCGTCGAGGATTTCCTTCACACGAGCGAGGATATCGGACGTCTTTGTCACTCGAGTTCGTGGTTCGGCGTGCGCAACTTGGTACTTTGCCACCAGTTCTTCTTTAGCCAGAATCACTTGTTTCAGCAACACTGCATATCCAAAGACGGAGTCGCCACAAGGCTCTGGAATAGACAGTCGAGTCGCAGGATTGCTTTTCCGTCTAAGAAGTGGGAATCGCTCTGCTTCGTTCACAAGCAACGCGAGCTCAGCACATCCTTGCACCACGTTCGACGTCCCACGCAGCAATTTCATTGTATGTTGGCGAAGAAGAGCAAATTCTTCGACCATACACCCTCCGAAAAGTCGAGTTGATGGATCAATCGCTTCGAGTAGCTCACGCTGGAGAGCCATCGGATAGTTCGATACACAGACGTGAAGAGGCCGGCCGCACCATTCAGACACGCTGAGGTAGTGGCATCGAACCTCATCGAGCCACACATCGATTCCACGTCCGGCGCTGTTTTGGTGATTTCCTTGCTGACACGATATCAGGATGCTTTCCGCTGATTCATCGACAAGGTACACCACAGCACGCCACGACCCGTTCACAGATGCTCGCTTCACAACGAAAGTGAGGTGTGACGAAGAAGTCTTCATGGAATCGCACACTGCGTCGACTTGGCTCGCCAATTCTCCAAGAACCTTCGACGAGACTTGAGCAAAATTCACGTTTTCCGGCACATCGCAGCAAGTCTTGATCGTGCTCTTAAATGCAGCAGAAGAGAGGAATGCGATCGGCACATTTTCAGTGATGCACGCCATCGTCAATCCTCGAACTAGTGTTTCAAAGTCACAGGTGCTGGGCGGTTGAAGATCTTCACTTGACTCGCTCCCAAGAATGTCGCCAAACAGCTTCTTCTTCCCTGGCACTTGCACTTTGAGTATCTTCAATGGGTCGCGCTGCGACTGACTCTCTAGCTTTCGCTTCTTTGCAGTCGAGCAGTCGAGCTTGCTGTCTTTTGGCTCGGAAGGTGGTGGCATGTTCTCCTTGTCCGGCTCCGAGGTAAGTCTCGCTGTCGTGGCACCGAAGGTTCTGGACTCGGCACACGGAGTCGCAATCAAGTCTCTTTGTCGGACAGCTAGACGTCGCTCTCGTTGGCTGCCTTGGACATCTTCATCGTTTCTCCAAGGGACCTGACCGCAGCTTGGTTCGCGCGCAATCTCTCGTTTGCTCGTGCAGGAGAAAATCATCTCTTCAGCTTGTCTCGCTGCTTCTTCAAGACTCACAGTCTGATCGTTCGCGTTGTTCTCTCCGCTAAAACATGTTGATGGTCCTGATCGTACGCTGATTTGACTGGAATCCCACTTGAACGCGCTCACGTAGTCGAGCACCGGAAGCAAAGTAGTCGGGGCGTGGTTGTAGGTCGCGAAAGCGCTAGGGCTTTTCGCAATCTCAGCATCAGGCTTTGCAGCAGAGACCGACGACAGGAACACACCACTTGCTTCTTGGAAGTCTTCGTTCGATAGCCAATTTTTCAATGCGACCAGCGAGCACTCAGGCCGGCTTGGCTTTGGACGCTTTGCGATGACCATGGTGGTGAGCACATCCGTCTTGCCAGTGCGCAGCGCCCGCTTCGCAGCGTGATCTGCAATCTGGCACCGCGATACGATATGCGTAGCCATCTTTGCTGGAGTCGCACGCACAACTTGGTCGCAATACAAGCACCGGCACTTATGCTGGGCTCGCAAAAGATGACCAGCCACCCCAGGCGCCGTTGATGTTTCGTAGCCAGAGTCATCAAAGTAGTTCCACACCTGCGTCGCGAGCCACGACCGACTGCGGGACTCGTATTCGCGCGGGAACTTGCGCGGAACAGTTCGGCTGATATTGGCGTTCGTTCTGGGTGTCAGCGCGCGTGAAGAGGACGCTGGCATCAGGGCAAGTGGCGGTGGCGCCGGCAGCGCTTCAGCTGGTGGCGCAGGCGGCGGCGAGACAGTGAGTTCCATCGCAGTCCACAAATCTCGCGTTTCCACGTCACCGATGTAGTTCATCCTTGTGTTGGAGCAGCAGAGCAGGCGGGTGGTCTTGGGCGGCTTGCTGGCTGGTGCGGTGAGCTTGAGGCGTCGCTTTGCTGTTATCTTGAGGGCTTTCTCTCCGAATCGAGACTGACGGCCAACTCACACGTACGCACGCACACTCACCCTCCACTCGCTCGCAGAGGTGGTTGCATCGATAGAAAGTGCGCACGCCCACAGCGCCGCCTTCTCTCTCTCTCTCTTATACAGGCTACACGCGCGGAAGCCTTTCTCGACATGGAAATGCCCGCGTGTTGAAGTTGAAGGTACCGCTCAAATCGGTACAATTTGGATTATGTACCATTAAAACTGGTACATTTGCCAAGCTGATGGGGTACTATTGTGATGAAGGGGGTAGTATTTTTCTCGACTGAGGGGCTTTGATACGCAGACATCGAACCAGAGGTGAAGGATGGCGATGCGAACCGCTGGCGCTTGGCGCGCGAGTGTGCTGCGCGTGGGAGCCGTGCGCGCTGCCGCGTTCTCGTCAACGCGCGCAGCCGCGCAAGCGATTCCGTCTTCCGGTGGCGCTGCTGCAAACGGCAAGCAGCCTGGACGCGTGGTCGTCGTGACGTCCGGCAAGGGCGGCGTTGGGAAGACGACGTGTACTGCCAGTCTCGGGTACGGGCTCGCGAGCCGAGGCTTTCGCACGTGTCTGATCGACTTTGACATCGGTCTGCGCAACCTTGATCTGCATTTGGTACGTGTTGTAGTCGAGGGGATGGTACCAGTGTGGACTCAAGGCTTATTAACGAGGTCCAATGCCACTCGTAACAGGGCTGCGAGCGTCGCGTGATCTTTGATTTCATTCATGTGATCGAGAAGAACTGCCGCCTGAACCAGGCGCTGATCAAGGACAAGCGTCTGGACAACCTGTCGCTGCTCGCAGCAAGCCAGACGCGCGACAAGGAGGCGCTCACGGAGGCCGGTGTGGAGGAGATTCTCGACGAGCTCAAGAAGGAGTACGACTTCATCCTGTGCGACTCGCCCGCGGGCATCGAGTCGGGCGCGCGTCACGCGATGTACTTCGCCGACGACGCGATCCTCGTGACCAACCCGGAGATCTCGTCGTGCCGCGACTCGGACAAGATGATCGGCTTCATCGCGAGCAAGTCCCTGCGCGCGCAGGAGAACCGACCGCCAGTGAACCAGCGCCTGCTCATCAACCGCTATGACGCCAACCGCGTCAAGAACGACGATTGTCTCTCTGTCGAGGTATGGTTGCTTCATCATTATGGACATCTAGGCGTCGATGAGAGTTGATGGCTAACCTCTTATCTCGTTCGTACACAGGACATTGAGGAGATGCTGGGACTGCCAGTGTTCGGCGTGATCCCCGAGAGCACCCACGTGCTCACGTCGTCCAACATGGGGCAGCCGGTGATCACGGCCACGGGCGAGAGAGCCGCCATCGCATTCGACGACGCGGTCGCGCGTTTCCTAGGCGAAGAGCGCGAGATGAAGTTCCTCGAGCCAGACCAGCCCAAGGGCTTCCTCGACCGCTTGTTCGCCAGATAATGAGATAGAGGCGACGCACACAGCCAGGAGAGACAAGGACACTACACGTCTCTAATGCGTGGGACAAACGACACGGGGTGACCGATGGACGGGTAACTGTTTTATATAAGATGTCGTCACTCTACAACCAGTCGCAAGAAATCAGGAGGACTCACCTGAGCTTATCCTCGTCGACTCTTGTCCTTGCCGCCCTTCTTCTTCTGCTGATGCACCTCTTCTGCCTCCTTCTGCTCCTGCTCCAGCACGTTCAGTCGCTCCAGCACTATGATGTTCACAAACACAATTCCAGCCATCAGAATCCCATAACAACACACACACAACACCAAATCACAGTGTCCGTACCTGGCAGCAGCTCGTTGTACCGCTCCTCGGCCATGACGAAGCCCTCGCGCTTGATCTCCTTGATGCTCAGCTGGCGTTCGTGCGTGTCGGCGCGCTGCGCGATCTCCGCGGACCAGAAGTTGGCTGTGCGCGCAAAGAAGTCGCGCAGGTTCTCGCCCATCTGTGGCGTGCGGTCAACGTCATCCAGCTCGAGCTGCTCCTGAAGCTTTTCCATCTCGGCGCGGATCGCTCGCCGGTCGTTCGTCTTCTTCTTGGACTTCTTCTTTTTCTTCTTCTCGTCGTCGTCGTCGCCATCGCCGCCGTCATCTTTCTCCTTGAGCATCTCAATCGCGCGCTCGACCGTCGCCTGGGTCTCTTCAGCAGCCACGTTCTTCTTGCTCGTGGTCCGGCGGTCGTCGTAGAAGTCGTCGTCATCGTCGTCGTCCTCGCTGTCGTCCTCACCATCCGAGGACTCCTCAGTCTCGCTCACCTCGCCCTTCCACTCCTGCTCGGCCATCGTGCCCGGCAACAGCATTTTCCACTCGTCCAGACGCTTAAGGTCGAGCGACCAGCAGTCGTCCAGTGTGATCTCGCGGTCGCCGTCCTCCACGACGCCGCCGTACACGTACAGCGTGCTGCCACGGATGATGATCGACGGGTTGATACGCGGACATGGCGCCGGCGCTGCCACTTCTTCCTCTTCCTCCACCTGTTCCTCCTTTTTGGCTTCTAATGCTCCATTAATCTGCAGTTGGGACAGCGACACATCTTCGTTTTCCTCCTGCTTCTCCTCCTCCTTGGACTCTTCTTCCTCATCGTCCACGACGAATTCCACTTCCCCAGAAGATGCTGCCATAGCTTCTCCATCTTCTTCCTTCTTCTCTTCCTCCTCTTCGTTGTCAATGTACACGAGGTTCCCGTCTTCGTCAACGTACCCAAACTGGTTCTCGAGCATCTTCTCAAAGTCGTCCTCATCCTCGCCATCCTCACTGCCGCCCTCATCCTCATCGTCGTCATCAAGCATGTCGTCGTCGTCATTAGTCGTCCCGTCAGCGTTCTTCTTGGTTTTCTTGCGGCGTCGCTTGCCGTCCGCCTGCTTCTTGCCGCGCAGCTTGAACTCGAACCAGCGCCGACGGTCCATGTCGTAGACGAAGAGGTCGTTGTAGAACGTGCTCTGCATTGTATGGCGGCGCTTCTCCTCGTCAAAGACGCCGCCAAAGAGGATGAACCGCTGCTTGTGGACGGTCACGGCCGCGCCGCCGCGGGGGCTGGGTGCCTGGCCCTTGCGCGAGAGCTTCTCCCACGTCGGGTCCTGCTTCTTGAGCACGGGCGCCATGTTGAGCGCCCAGAGGTCCGAGTACACCTTTCCCTCGGACTTTTCACCCACGTTCTTGATCTTGGCGTAGCCGCCGTAGACGAAGATCGTGTCCTTGGACGGGTGCACTGCCAGCTGACAGCCGCTGCGCGCTCCGGGGGCGAGCTTGTGCACCGGGTAGTTGATCTTGCGCCACTTCATGTCCACAAAGCTGTAGAGATAGAGGTCATTGAACCACTTGGTCTCGCGCGCAGCCTCGTAGAAGCCGCCAAAAACCACGAGGTAGTTGCGCCACACGACCATGCGGTGGCCACTGCGCGGCGACGGCCCACCCTTCTCCTCGATGGCTTGCCACGCATTCGTTTTCAGGTCCAGGCGCCAGAAATCCTGTCCAACAAATTCGACACATTCCATACAATCGTCAAGATGCAATTCCAATACGAAATAAATGCAACAGCGAAACAAAACACACATACGCGGTAGTGGTGGAACTGGTCGGCGGTCGCGAACTCGCCGCCAAAGACGTACAGGTGGTCACGGTAGACAACCGACTGGTGGCTACAGCGTGGTGGCGGCGAGTTGGGCGACGAGATGAGCTTCCAGTCGTCCACGCCGGAGTCCAGGTTCCACTTGAAGAGGTCGTTGTAGCACACATTGACGTCGCCGTCAAAGTACTCGCCGCCAAACATGACCATCTCGCCGCTCGCGAGCGCCGACATGGTAAAGTTGGCGCGCGGGGACGGCTGCGCGCTCGCCTCGACCGTGATCTGCGTCTTGAGCGCGTCCTTCTTGAGGAACTCCTGCAGGATCACCTCAATGTCCTCTTCCTCGATCTGCTTGCGGTCCTTCTTGAGGCCCTTCTGCGCCTGCTTGGCCTTCTTCGCCTCGATGCGTTGCGCCTTCGTGAGTTCCTTCTCGGGCTTGTTCTTGCCGCCGCTCGTCTTCTTCTTCGCCATGCTGGTCAACGCACAGAAAAGCTCTATGGACCCACTTGTCAACGCTCCTTGTGCTTTATGACTGGCGCAAAGCAAAACAAAGCTTTTTCAAAGTTTGATCAGTTTTCAGAAGCTATAAAGTTCTACAAACGCTCGAATTCAATTTTACGCTTCTTTCATGAAACTATATGCAGTGCAACGCCAAACTATAGACACACCCATTTATTTATTTTTCAAGATTTGCTTTTGAGAAACCACAGGAGAATCTGATTGAACTGCAAGAGAGCATGTTTGCCCAAGCTATGGCAAAGGCACCAACGTCATGAAACTTAATCGTGTAGGCCGTGTTCGATAGTAATACCAATTATCGTAATTCCCAGCAACGCCAACACAAGTGCGATTACGATAATAACGATTATCGTAGATCGCCCTTAAAAAAAACAACGTTGATGGCAATTATCAACGTAATCGGAAAATCGTGTTCGAAGATATAATGGAAATTATCTCGAGAAGAACTATAGACGCACTACGGTAATATTCGTCATTAAGAAAATGTCTATCTCGATTTGGTAACAAATCATCATACCGCATAAATCTCCTATTCTGCCCATTTCCACCATATTTGGAAATCTCGATCGATAAAAAAGTGTCGGAGGGCATGTTTCTCCTTCGAAAGAGATCGTCGCCATTTTGGTTATCATGTGAATAGAAATAGCGACACATCACATCACCGTTGAGTCAATAAGACACGTAAAGTTGCCAGTAACCCTTTCAAGAACAGCTTAAACTCTGGCAGGTTTTCATAATGTGTTCAATGCAATCTCGGTTGCACAAGCGAGCCCTTCATATTCCCGATCTCGGTTTCGCCGAGTGTTTTCTTATCCAAACTCTTCGCCTGGTTCTTCGTGTTGCCACTTAGTTGCTAGTGCTGTGAGCGCCCCGCGATTCACTATCTGCAGCATCTCTTGTCCCCCAAAAAACAGGTCAGTATATCAACCTGCACCACAGAAAACTAAATTTTATCTTGAGCCCAAAATATGATCGCTGTTGAACTCAAAGGGCATGAGTCTAGTTATGGTCACAACTAACATCTGAGCAGCTTCAATTGCAATAAATACTCCACAAAATTCGTTTTTGAAATCTCGCAGAGGCGCTGGACGGGCTTGGAATCAAAGATTTATCAACAACAATGTTGCTTATTACAACGACATAGAGCAGCGCAGTTCAAAAAGACTCATACTGAATGTTTAGCTAAATCTCTCATTTAGGGAGTATTGGAGGATGTTTCAGGTTTTGTGGAGAGCTGATATGTGCCATCGGCGATGAGTACGTTTATAATGAGAAAAATAACGCGCATAAGCTCGCACATTGCCTGCTTGTGAGTATAACGTACTTACAACATGGATTTAGATGATGTATCAATAGCTGCCACCTTAATGATCGTTCTTGGCTGTTGCATATTTGAGCTAGAGACCAATATTCAAAGTGCGTCTATAGTTTTGGGCCACACACATTTTTTGTTTTGATCATTTTTCTTCGATATGGATCCTTTCTCGTAACATGAGTGCATAGTTGCAATATTATGTTCAAAAGTGGCCCCAAAGATGTGTATTCGTTTCTCATACAGTTTTTCAAAGTCAAATTTTGAAAAATAATGAGTGCGTCTATAGGATCTGAGAGGATTTTTTTTTTAATGGTACAAGTAACGATGTATTGATATTACGGACAGAAATATATGACACGAAAAAATCACTTTTCAGTCCCATACAATAATTTCAGCTAATCAGAACTGGGACTGATCTCAGATGTCACAAGAAGTCTGAATGTTGCAGCATTATGTCATGGATCATTTAAATTTTCAATCGACGAACTGATTGGCTGAAAGTGATCTATCATATTTTTTCGTCCGTGCCACTTTATAAATCAGTACAATTAACAAGAAACTATAGGTGCCATATCAATACGTCGTTACCTGTGGTGACAGTATGAAATGACTCTTTTTCATTTCATACTGTCACTAGAGCTGCTCGATAATGTTTTTTTTTATAGAGAAACGGGTAAAATACCAGAATTGTCCACTCCTATATTCCGAATTCTCATTCACTGATGAAACCCAACAGCGGCATATGTGCAAGTGAACTGCTGGTCGCCGCAGCACCGCATGACCGCTGATGATAACGCGAGCGCTGCTGTTACTCTGCATGCAGCTTCTGGCTCGCCGCAATGCGTCGTGTGCAGCGCATCGGTACTCGAGCAGCGATCGCGGGAGATACGATACCACCCACGACCATAGATACCGAAGGCCCCATGCGACTATTTTCTAGTCTCTTCGCGCATTGTATCGAATTACAATAGGAAAGAGAGGCTTCAGAAGGCTTCAAGAGGCTCCACTTCAAATTTTGAAAATTAGAGTATATAATGTGCGGAGATTATAAGCTCTGGCGCAAACTTGAGATTATAAGCTCTAGCTCAAGCTTGATCTATGTATGTCATACGACGATCAAGTTCGAGCCGCACAATCACACTGTAAGTACTCAACATCTCACAGTGAAAAAGCGCTCGTGACTTACCAAAGCAGCGATGCACCAAGGACACGCCACAAGCACTGCCCGCCATGACCGCATGCAGCAGCCCAGCGGGAATACTCATACTGCCACCACCAAGAGCTCCAGCCGTGCTATCTGCAGTCACGATGCCAATCTAGATTGACCTGCGCTGCTCAATTGAACCACACCATCGATACCAGACCTCGACAGCTCAAGCCTACTGCACTGACAGAGTCCTAATTAATCAAGAGAGGTAGACACATGTCCAACACCAATACCTGAGCTCCAAGTCGATCATTGTCTACGCCGTCTCGCTCTCATTATCGAATAGTTCTCTCTCTCGTCTTCTGTCTCGCTTAAGCGGAGGCCTGGGCCACGACGCGCAGAGGCTCGCGCGTGTCCTTGACCGACACCTCCTGGCGCTTCTTGGGCACGTTGTACCAGAAGCGCACAAAGCCGTCGCGCGTCGCGAAGATCGTGTGGTCCTTGCCGATGCCCACGCCGCGGCCCGGGTGGTACTTGGTTCCGCGCTGGCGGATGATGATGTTGCCGGACAACACGCTCATGCTGCAACATGTATATACACATAGGAGAACAGACGATCAGCACCCAATTATATGCATAGCAATATGCCATACACACACGTAATTGCACGCACCCGCCAAACTTCTTGACGCCCAGGCGCTTGGACTCGGAGTCGCGGCCGTTCTTGGTCGAACCGCCGGCCTTCTTACTGGCGAAGCGCTTGGAGATCGCGAACACGGAGTCGCGGTTCGTCATGCCCATGTCGGGCATCGCAGCACGCGAGGCACCGAGCACGCGGCCCGAGGCCGATGCCACGGCGCAGCCGAAGACGCGCGCCATTCCCATCGCCATCGCCATTTTTACCTGCTCGTCTTTGAAAATAACGAATCGACGGCCACACAATCTCGATGTGAAATACCGGTATTCAAAACGGTATTACCGTCAATACTTAGTTTACAGTAAGCCACGTCAAAGAGTAACCACTATGTCGTTCATGGCTGGCGTACGGGTATTCTTGTAATGGTAACTTCTTTTGTGGTTTACGGTATCTTCGTCAATTGGTACTAATACCGGTATTTTTTTTACCGAAGGTGCTGAAGCATGAACTTGAAGAGCTCAACCAGCAAGAAACAGAGCGAATCGAGACGACACTGCCTCTGTTGGTCTCAGCATGCGAGCCGAGATCCATTATAATACCGACAACGAACTGCATGCGCAATATGTACCAGGTTGTTTGTTGACCTGCATCTTGACGTTCTTTTCGGCACGCGCTTGCCCTGCTTGTGGTTGCCCCTCAGGTCGGCCATATCGCTGACCTGGGCCTCGATGGCCCAGTCCTTCATGTCAGCATCGGCGCGCTTACAGCTCCACGACGGAGACACCCCTCAGGTCGAATGTCTGGTTGATCAACAGCTGCATGTTCTCGCGCGTATGCAGTTCCAGCTCCTTCTCGCTCGTATACTTGAACGGGTGCGTGTCGAAGACCGCGAGGTTGATCAAATCGTACACCAGGTCGTCCTCCTCCTTCGCCTCGCTCGACTTGTCGATGCTGGCGCAATTTCGGATGCCTTCGCCGCCATGTTATGCTGTCTGTGTCCACTCCAGGCGACGACCCTCGAATCGCGAGCGTGGATGGCCGCACACGAGCAAGCGACTGCTCTGGTTGGATGTTTTCCTCCATGTTGCAATTTGCATTGCAAGAATACAGGTGCTGGAGGATCTTATGCTCCTCTCTCACTTACCGATTAGCACTGGAGTGTTATCCCCTCCAAACTTCCTGGGGCCCTTTGGACCCCGACGCAAATATTCCTCTGCTAGTTGCAAACTGATCATACGCAGCCTGTGACAACCAAGATACCGCAATGCCAGCCACGCATAATAAAGGGGAGCCATCACTATCCTAGCCGAGGGCATCTAGGCTCGTCTAGCAAGTGTGGCACCATGTCGTTCAGCGAGCACTCGCCCAATTTGAGGAAAGACCGATTGCCTCATGTAAACAAGCGATTTCAGGGTGATCTGAAGAGCTACAGCGGAGCCTGAGCCGACCCCATGCACTAGGCCTGTCCCCACAAACTTCGCGCTCGTTTGAAGGCTCAGCTGCACCATCGGACGCGACGATTTCACAACGCAACACAGCAGATGTCACGCTGAGACGCAAACTGAGATCGCGCACTGGCAGGTCCATGTGCGATTAGAAAGACTCCGTGGTGCAGTCGCCTCTGTAGCCACACACACGAGAGGCAATCAAGTGCAGTGTCGTCCGCCAGCAACTCTCAACCAGTCAGCTCAGCTCAGCCAAACGGCGCCCATAGGACTGCGCATGCTGAACGACCTCCTGAACCTCTGCGACACCACTTCACTTGGTCCAGCTCTCTCTCTCTCTCTCTCTCATGAGCAGCTCTGGTGAGAAAGCGATACTGGAGCTCTCGTCGTAAGCACGCTCGTCACATCAGAACGTCGGAGCATTAGCCAACGAGGCAAGGTCTCTTCAACACTCCAACACAGCAACTGCTGACCTACACTTTTTAGTGTAACATACCTCTTTATCACCTATAGACCTTTTTAAATTAGAATCAATAGCTTAGATGAGTTGTTCTAACAATAGACTGCACAAAAAGCCTTTGTAGATAGTACTACCTGATAAAAAGGGTCTGTGATTTATGATTTCTTGAACCGCATGAATGAATAATTCTTGAACTCCTGAATTCTTGAGCTTGGTTTATTCCGACCAAGCAAAGCAATAGTCTCCGCTCCAACAAGCGTAATATCCGCTCTAGCAAATAACCAGCAAAGAGTAGGTGCAGATGCATACATGCGGTATCATGGACATTTTGGGCGTCGGGAGAGCGCGTCCTCTTTGCGTTTGAACCCGGGTCGACGCTTGATTATGCATGCTGTCGATGTGGCGTGCGTGTCAAGTTGTGAAAACATGTTTTCCTAACATTTATATTCCTGTAATAACAAGTGTCTGATTTATCTCTGCATTTATATTAAATATATAGATCCCATCAGCTTGTATTTACGATTCATTATATTATACAAAGGTAAACAGCTATAAACAGGCTGATAAGTCGAAATGGACAGAATGAAAAAGGACAGTCTCTGAAGCTTGCGTCATGGCGACCTGGCCGGTCTCTGGACCCGAGAGCTCAGCGCTAATTCCCATCCATGCGTCGTCGCCTCCTCCTCTCTCGCACTCTCTCTCTTCCCACGACACAGCAGCAGCAGCAGCGTGTGTGGAGGCGGAGCTTACACAGCTGCCCGCACAGCAGGCTCGAGAATCTTCAACTGAGCTCGGGCACCACTCGAGAAGCTACAGCCCCCAGCGCGAGGCGAGCGAGCGAGCAGCTCCACTCACCAGCATGTCCTTCTACGATGAGCTCCTGGAAGAGAACGACGAGCTCGTGGGCGAGTTCCTGGACGCGCACCTCTTCACCGAGCGCTTCGCGGCGCTGAGCCACGACGCCGACCCGGACGCACCCGTGGCCGCGCCCTGGATCAAAACCGCGCTCGCGGCGCCCTCGGGCATGCGCAACCTGATCAACGTGGACGACACGACGTCGACGCGCTGCTCGACGCGTACGACGTGCCACCTCGTGGTCGCGTCGCTCGATGCGGCGCTCAAGGCCGTAACGGCCGACGTGTCCAACCTGTACAAGTGCATGGAGACAGAGCTCCTGGGCGCCGACCTGCTCGTGGACGCGCACGTTCTCGAGATCGTCAAGCCGCGCACCAAGGAGTGCCCGCACGACTGCGTCTCGCTCAAGCACGTCACGTACCGTTCGGTGCTCGAGGAGTACCAAGCCGAAGACTTCCTGCTACTCGAGACGACGGGCAAGGGCGCGGCCGCGGTCGCTGAGGGTGGCTTCCAGTACGCGTTCAAGATGATGCGGTCAATCGAGATCCCCGGCTCGGACGAGCTCCTCGAGAGCGACGACGTGCGCCTCGAATATCATCGCGGCTGGGTCCACAACTTCTTCGTGCTCCTGACCGAGACCAAGTGCCCCGGCGTCCTGCGCATGGACGTCTGGCTCGACGCTGACGTGACTCAGTCGCGCGAGCACTTCTACGGCGGTTTCTCGGGGCTTCACGATGCCTTCAGCCTCGCGATCCGGTATCGCCACCTCGTCGAGAACTACATTTCCCAGGGCGGGCCAATCGTCAAGCCCCGCAGCGGCTCCGTTTCGACGGGTGGCAGCAGCACGAGTGTCCCAGCGACGGTGGCACAGCACTTCCCCGCAGCGCTCGTAACGGCCGCGCAGGGCCGCGACCGCGTGTGCCAGATGTGCACCAAAAAGGTGGGCTTCTTCATCCGCAAGCGCAAGCACACATGCGCGGTCTGTGGCATCTTCCTCTGCTCGCCCTGCGTCACGGCCACTGAGTTCAACTCGTGGAAGCTCTGTGCGCTCTGCTGCGACCGCAACGAGAGCCTCATCTCGCGCCACGCGGTCTCCCGTCTGGCGTCCTCGAGCTTCGCCAAGTTCAGTTACATCGCTAAGGTCAAGATGGGCCTGGACAAGCACCGCCAGTCGGTCTATGGCGGCGAGCGCTCAGCGATGCTCAACCGACGTGCGACTGTCGCGAGCGCGCGGAAGAACAGTGGCGCCAACCGCCTGAGCTTCATCAACATGACGAGCGGCAAGACCGCGTACGACGTTATCACCGAGGGCAGCGGATACGGTAACGACGGCGGCGAGGGTCGCGGCAGCTTCTTCGACGGCAGCAGTCGACCAACGGCGTCCATGTCTTTGCCGCGCAGTGCAGAGAACTACACTGGCGGACGATACCACAGCAACAGCAACAGCAGTGCGAGCGGGTACACCAACAAGAAGGCGAGTGGGTCGTTCGACGGAAGACCCCCACCGCCGCTACCACCTCAGCGAGCGCCACCACAGCCGCAGAAGCAGCAGCCCACCATGTCGTCCACTGCAAATGACTACTATTTGGGCAACATCAACCGCAGCTACACCATCTCCAAGTCGCGCATCCAGCTGCTCAATGACGACCAGCAGAGCCGCCTCTCGGCGCGCACGACGTGGCGCAGCTCCACGCAGAGCGACTTTGCCGACATCCACTCGATCCCCGAGACCGAGTCCTCCGGCGCGAGCCTGCGCAGTCGATGATGATGAGAAGCTACCAAACACTGCCGCCTCCGCAGTGTTACCAAGGCAAAGTCCAAGCTGCCGCCCTCCTAATTATGAAATCCCCATAGAGATATTTACAAAACGCATCAATTGTCTACTACTGTACTCTGACCGTTTGAGAATGTGTGTACTCTGATAAAGGTAACACACAAATGGTGGTTGGCGTGCGTCCAAACACCGAAATTCGATTAATCGGGGCCGGTTACAGAGTACTGTAACCGACACCTATCTACCTACCGTGTCTAGGACGAGCTTGCCGTCGTCTTAAGCTTCTTCGCTGGCGGCGGGGCCGTCTCGTCGTCCTCCTGCTCAAGTTCTTCTGCGCTCTGCTCTGCACTCAGCGGCGACGACGACAGGGACGACGACGGCAACGCGCTCATGATTGGGAGCTCGTGGATCTTGATTCCCGTGAGGATGTATCCACTGCAGGCACTCATGGTCATCTCCGGGTGCGTGCGGCCAGGCAGCACCTGGTTGTCGCGCGTCCACGTCTCACTCAGCTGCAGGTCGATGACCGCGGTGAGCTGCTGGAGCTTGCCAAAGACGCGCGTGAGCGGCTCAAGAAACTCCGAGTAGACCACGAAGGGCTTCGAGCACGCCAGATACGGAAGCAGCGTGAAGAGCATCGTCTCTGGGTCGTAGTTGCACGCGATGACGAGCGAGTCCGACTTCTCGCGCACCCAGGCGCGCACGACGGCCACCGGCTCGCGCCGGATCTTGTTGGCGAGGTTCTTGGCCTTCTTGGCCTCGTAGCGCTTGCGCTGATCATCCGTAAACTTGGCGATGCGCTCGTTCGCCATCTGCTCGCGCTCCTCGGGCGTGTATCCATCGCGGGCGAGCGCCGCAGGCGGCTCGTCCACGTCCTCCTCGCGCTTGGCAAAATTGTGCACGTCCTTGTAGGAAAAGTACTGGATCGACTCGAGCGTCTTCTTGTCAAAGTTGAAACGGCGCAGGATGTCGGCAGCCGGCTGCTGGCCTTCATAGCCAGCGAGGATGCGACCGTTGCCGGCCTGGCGCTCAGCGATCGCGCCCGTGACGAGCCCCATACACGTGTCGACGACCAGCACCTGCGCGCCGGCATAGATGTTACCGTACACGAGTATCTGGCCCAGCGAGTCCTCGCGCAAGTTACTACAATAATAGGAGGTACAGCCACGTCAGCCACACAGCGCAGCTACATATAGAAAGAGTAAGGAACTACGCACCAGATCTTCATAGGATTCTTGAGGCGGTACGTGCGGCAAAGCGACTCGGCCGTGCACTTGAGGAACTGCACGCGCGGCATGTACTTCTGCTGCTTCTTCTTAAGGTACTTCTGCTTGGAGAACTCGGTCTTCGTGTCCCACGTCTCGCTGTTCTCCACGAGCGCCTGGATGATCTCCTGGCCGGACGCGCCGTTCTCGCGCAGCTCACCGATCTCAGTCGACGACAGCTTCTGTGCTGTGTTCGTGTCCGCGTACGTGCGGTTGTCGCTCGTGGGCACGAACGCGTCGCCCGTTTCTGATGCCATAAAAAGCCATATATACACAGCCGTAAGCGCATGTACAGGCAAGCCTCATAGAGCACAGAGTGACATGCACACAGTACCTGGCGCAACAGGGTCTGGGAAGAGACCGCCCTGGACCTGTACAAGCTTCTTGTTCTGCTCCTCAAAGATGGCGCTGCACATGTGTACAATATCAACAGTATTAGCTACAACCCACACATAATGACACTCATCAGTTGAACGCACCCGTAGCGCGCGCCGAGCACTGGCCGCAGCGGCGTCAGTTTCTTGCCCACCCGGATGGTCCTACAGCAGGACAACACACACACACATATATATACAAAGAGATGAGCCACCACCAATTGCCCATTTCCAATGAGCTCTTCGCCTGGCGACTGCGCGACGTACTGGTCCTTGCGCATGTCCTGGAAGAACATACGACCGTCACTCGTCTGGCAGATCACAGTGTCGCCCTCGTAGATCACGTTCGGCTCGCGCGCGGCGGCCACGGGCGTAGAAGCATGCGTCGCCATGGAGCTCTTCGTGCTGGCGTCGGCTCAAATTGACAAATTTGTGGCATTTTGCGAATGGTTCCTGACGCAACCCATATAGAGCGCCCTATTAAAAATAGTGCACTCTGCTTACGAAATCAACTGTCAAAATATTGCGCGATCACTTACCCTGTACCACCAGTTCCCAAATAGAGCGCCCTCGCTTATGAATTAACTGCCAACATATTGCGTGAGCGCAAGACAGTACCATCAATTCCCAAATAGAACGCTTCTGGTCCTGCTTGAGCAAGTCGAGAACGAGGACGAGGTCGAGAAGCAACCAGGTCGATCACAGCTCTCTGTGTGTGCACACTCACTGGAGCTGACAGAGGCAAAGAGGATCTGAGAGAAGTTGCAAGTAGTGATACACAAGCAAGTCTAAGTGCCAGACTTGTTGACTCGCTTACTGCGCAACAATGTTATTCTTGTTGAAGATCTCTGCTCATGTTGTTGCACAGGGATAACGAATCGCAAGCTGTTTGTTGTGCACACACTTGTTATTAAAAACAAGTTGTCAGCTAGTCACACATGCGGCAGCGAAGCTGTGCTTGCTCTGGACCCACTGCTAGCCGTCGTCGCTCGCAGGAAGCCCACTGCAGTCTGAGGCTTGCGACTCTTCCTCACAGGCGACGGCGACAGAGGCAGCACGGCCGCCGCAGCGACCGCCTTGTCCATCGCGGTCGGTAGGAGACTCGGAACGCTCACGCAGCGAGCGATATCCTGCTGCCTCTCGAGCACGAAGAGCGCCTCGAGCGTGGGCGTCGCAGTTCGTGGAGCGACCTGCGCGGGGCTCCATACGCGATTTGCGAGCTTCCACTCGTTAAAGCTCAGCACTGGCTGACTAACAGACGACGGCGATGTGCCCGTAGAGCACCGCGAGTGCTTCTTCAGCGCTGCGACTTTGGACGGCGAGTTGAGACTGCCGACATGGATGTCCCTGGGCGGCGAGCCCAGTGATGCGACGCTGTTGTGGTGATCACTAAGATCGTCACCCGTCGTAGCTGTGCTGTGCTTGCCACCTCGCGCCGGCAGCGCGATCGAGGTCGCCACGAGCGCCTTGACCTGGGCCTGGAGGCCCTCGATCTCGCTCTTGAGGTCGTCGATGATCTTCATGGCGTCGCGCTCGCGCTCCTCGCTCAGCTTGCGCTCCTTCCACGCGATCTCGCACTCGTCGCGGTAGAACACGAGGCTTTTCATCTCTTCGTCCTGCACGTGCTGGTTCGTCTTGATCTTGAGCGCCGCGAGCACGAGCGCGTTCTTCATCTCGAGGCACTATAGAAGACAATCGACTATAAGAGACAACAAAGAGTTCTTCGCATACATGACTATAGGAGAGCGCACCTTGCCCATGACGCGCCGCTGCGTGCGGATGTGCTCACGCAGCAGCGAACTCAGTTGCGTATACTCGTAGCGGAAGCGGTCGAAGACGCGCATCATGCGCCGCTTGCGTGTGGCGTCGTCCACGTTGTCGGCCTCGAGCACCTCGAGGATCTCGCGCTCGGCCTCCTGGTACCGCTGGTAGCTCTCCTGCTCGCTCGTCAGCGCTGCCTCAGCCTCTGGGTCGTCATTGCTAGCGAGTAGAGAGGCGACTTGAGTCGCTGACATGGCTCCGAGGAAGATAGGAAGTGGCTAAGTTTAGTGACGCCGCTTCAAGATCATGTGACCGCGATAGATTTGTCTGTAACGACACGTACAACAGTGTGCGCAGGCTTGTGGCTTCTAACAGCGTGACTAATGTACTATCTCTCGGGCTGCATAACCTCCATCTTTGTATACCAATTGACGAGTTCATGCCCTCGCTCAGTAGCGCAAGCCAGCCAGCCCTGGACAGGCGGCCTCCATGACTCCTCGACCCAATCGCACTACAGTACCTACAACGACCATCGAATAGCTCAGGTACAGTACGTAGCAGCCTAGATACTTGCCAAAAGTCACACATCTGTTGTAGACGACAACCTAGCGCTGTGAAATGTCATGAGACGCTGCAGCGCCTGATGTCAGCTCCTTGGACTCACGTCGCTGTGATTCAGTCACCACACCATTGTTTGCTGCTTGGGAGACACAATTCAGTGGTCGAAGCCAGCATTGTCGGTACAGGAAGGATAATCTCCTTGATAATATTATTATCCTTAAACTTTAAGCAAATTAAATGGTTCAAGTGTGGTGGCGAACCGGAAACTGCAGTGATGTCGTCAGCACGCGGCGCTCACGTTCGCAGGCACACGCGCTGCAATAACAACCGCACCAGTCGTATCGCACGCAGCAGAAATCGCCCAAGTGGTTCCATCGCAACAGCGACGAGACCCGCAAAATTACAAACCTCAACTGTAAAGATCTCAACCCACTATTATTATTGAGTGTCTTGTGCCTGCGGGACCCCCCCAGTCGTACCATCGATTTGTTGCTCCTTTCTCGAGGTTCATGTCGCGCAGCGAAAATTGAGAGGGCCCTTGTGGCCAAGACCGTCTTGCGGCAGCCAAGCCTTGACCTTGTATGTGTGGCTGTTCCACGGGAGACACTCGGTCTATAATACCTCTCAAAAAAAGAGCTCTGAGGTGGGAGGTCTTGATCTTGGTTGGCTCAAGCAGGTACTGTACTCGCTCGATTAATTGGGAATCGAGAAATTCGAGGAGCGGATGACGTTGAAGCGCTCATGGAGGCATCAACACTACGCAATACCAGCCGTCCCACTCATTCATATTCGACGGCTCTCAGTCGCGCAACATCAGCATCGCTTCTCACTTCTCGGCGTTGACTCGACAAACCAACACCAGCGCTGCAGAAACAGCTTGCCGCCTGGTGGGCAAAGCCCGAGCAGCTCAGCTCATCAAGTCATGAGACAGAGCGAGCAAATGGACCAACTGGAGGCCAGAGCCAGGCGACCGAGCGTGCTCTCCGCAAAAGCGAGCTGCTCAAATATTTTTCCGCCCCAGCGCTGTACAGCAAGCAGGAGCGAGGCAGCTCTGGGGCTTGATTGCTCAGAATTTGATATAATAATAATATTTGTTTATGATTATTTGTGAATTGTTGCTCATAACCAATAGCACATACCGAGTGTCTAGCAAAAATAAGCGAGCGACGCTGACCAACCAATTTGGCAACGTGAAAAGTATTTCGAGTCACGAATCACCTCTCATGAATCGCTCGTTTAACAGAATTTCTAGTTTTTGGAGGTCGTCTCGAGATCCTACAGTCGTGGGGAAATAGAAAACAGCTTGGAGGAATTATGGGAGGACATGCGGATAACCTCTTACTACAATACTGTATTAGGAGTGGTGTGTGCCACCATACTGAGCGCCAGTGACTGGAGTTGCGAACGCTGATTGAGAGACAACGGAGCTGCTCAATCTGATAGATCAGATGGCCTGACCGGCTCTTTCACCCACATTTCAAAATGTTGAAGCGTTATCCACCAAACGTTATAAATCACCATTTACAACTATAACGAAAAGAGGTGCCTGAAACTGCAAATCGTATACATTAAAGACGGGTATGTCTTTCATGGCGCGCATTTAATCCGAGAACTTTCTGAGGTGTTTCCAATCCAGAGTAATATTTACTATCGGGAATGTGTAAACAGCGACACGCGCTCAAAGATTCGCCGCTGCACATTGCGCATCGCCCGAAACTTGCGACACTCGAGCAAGATGTTAACCTTATATTCCCATACTCAGCCCACTTTCCAAAATAGTTTCACCTTTTACACCCGTATACATGCAAACGACAACCCTATTGCCAACATAGTTTTACTTTTCACACCCACATCCTTATAAAATACACACTCATCGTGTCGTTTCGATGCAAACGCACCACCACCAAGGCGAGCCTAACCACTGGCCGCCAGACGACAAGCTCAGCGCTTCTGCACGTGTCCAGCGTTGTGAGATTACGACAGACATCTGGATTTCGCATTTCGCGCGACAAAGACCAGTCACTTTTGAGCACCTCTCTCCAAATTCCTGATACAAACCAACAGGGCTATCCAGAATCGTGCAAACAAAGCGAGCTCTCACTCATTCAGCCAGCCAGCCAGTCGGACACGACACGGGACGCCATCTTTATCTATCTGTATCAGGACGCCGGCCAGCGCATCCCTTTTCTCTCAGGTTTCATTTCCAGACTTGTTCGTCGACCCGCATCAGCTGCCTGCCGCCACTTGAGTTCGACCGTCGCCCGGAGTGTTCACTCGGCCGTCAGTCGCCAATTCGCTCACTCGAGACGGCTTGCAACAGCGAACCCTGACCCCAGACAATGTTGATGGAGCAGAACGTGCTTCGGTCCACCTGGCCGATCTCGGACCAGGACTACCCGGCGGGCACGCTCACGTCCGTCGAGCAGCAGCACTTCCCGTCGCTCGGGTCGTTCCACAGCTACGCGCCCTTCCCGCCGGCGCCGCAGCGCTTCAAGGACGAGTCCCCGCGCACCTTTGGCTCGCTCTACTCGCACCAGCAGTCGCAGTCTCATCATCACCAATCGAGCAGCCACCACTACGGCCACGTGGGCTCGACGGCGTCCCAGCTGCCGATCCACGCGCTGCCGCTCTCACTCGCGATCCCGCGCCCCGCCGGCGGCTCCGCGACGTCAACGTCAGTCACGTCCTCCCGCAAGGCGTCTGAGGAGGAGCGCAAGGCCAAGCACCGCGAGGCCCAGCGGCGCTTTGTCAAGCGCAAGAAGGTGCGCATAATTTGTTATTGTTTTGTTTATTTTTATTAAAGTGTCTGGTGCTGCAAGGCGTTTGCAGAGAGCGAGTGGCTGACACGTGCCTGGTTATTTATTCTTATTTGTTTATTTGTTAGGCCGAGATGGTGCAGCTCAAGCAGCTCGCGATCGAGCTGGCGCTCCAGTACCAAGTCCTGGAGGTTATAAGCGAGCGAATGGCGCTCGAGCGGGAGAACTACGCGCTTGAGAGCGATATGACGCTCGCCAGAGACCACAGCGCCCGGCACGCGGCGGAACAGGAGAGTGGCAGCTTAAAGGTGCGCATGCTATCTGTTTGTACTATGGTAGTCTGTGTCGCTTGTAACTAATTATTTCCTGTGCGACTTTGATATTTTGCAGATTGACCTCCAACATGTGCAACTGCCAGAGTTCATCTTTGAGTGGTGAGCGACTGTACTGATGACCGAGGAAGCACTATACAGAGAGAGGACTGGCACACGGACAGCCCCACGTAGGTAGGTAGAGAGTAGTCACATAGAGATAGAGTCCAGAGAGCCCTAAGGTATGAGACCGGTTTATGGCCGGGATTCGTATACCTTAGCTAAAATTCATTGTTGACTTCATTTTTCGATGTTTTTGGTTCCGAAATAGCTCAAAAGAAAGGGGAAGACTGTGGCTATCCGTTGCAACAAACCATA
>JAASFV010000197.1:0-32634 GCA_023334015.1 Globisporangium paddicum
CTCCACACACACACACACACATACACATACACAATAAGCCAACAAAAGGGTGTGTGAGTTGAGAAACACAATGCCGTGCTGTCAACAATATGCGTACCGGTTTACACTGCAGTAGTCAGACCAGCACTTGTCCTGCGCCGCCGGATTCCACGACGCGGGGTCACGCCAGCAGCTGGCTCCGAACGAGCTGCGTCTCTCCATCTTCCGCGGCTGGGATCCTGCATCACTCCCACTGTCGCCTTCGTATTCGTCCAGCGTCAGCTTTGCCGAGTTGTACACATCCACGACGTTGTGGAACACGGGCCAGAGCACGCCCTTGCAGAAGCCCTGGAAGTACCGGTGGGCCACGGCCGGGTCGAGGAACACGGGTACGCACTGAAGCTTGCGCAGCTGCTTCTCGACCGCGTCCTCCTCGGCCTTGCCGATGAATACCTCAGGGCAGCCGATGAAGACCGGCGTGTACTTGCCGGCGTCGCCCACGAGGTTGCGGTAGAACATGCTCGTGGCGCTCGAGCTCCATGCGACGTCCCACGCATCATCGGCGGCATTGCGCTCGAACACGAGCGGCAGCACGTTCACGACGATGAGAACGGTCGTCTGCATGGGCGACGCGCCTCTTGTGCGGCCCGCTGTGGCACTTCCATGAGCCTTGTTGCTCGCATTAGCTGGGGGTTTCGGTCGGTTCGAGCTCACTGTTGCGCCACTGGGGCGGCGCACGAGAGGCGACAGTAGTGACAGCGGCGACTGCGCGCCCAGCTGCAGCGGCTGCGGCTTGCTGCGCTTCTTCATGCCCTCTCGGTCGCTCGCAGCCACGGCGGTCGCGTCTCGTGTCTCGTGTCTCGTCGGGCTAGTTGCGTTGGCCAATATGGAATGTTGAAGTAGAGGATGAATTTTGGCTGTTTGTTGCGCTTACGGTGCGTTAACGATCTTAAAGAGGTAAAGTGTTGCTGCAATGATAATAAATGTCGTATTAGCGGGGTTTCTATTCTTGGGGTTGGTATGAGCAGCTCCAAACAAATGTTGCCGCGCTTCTTGTATGGCACGTGAACGGCAGGCAACTCACGCGCTCCGCTCGTCTCTTGAGCCATCCACGAACCTTAGCAACACATAGAGAGAGAGTGCTGGCATACATAGGCAGCGATGGGGAACGCGTGCTGCGGCGGCGGCAATTATGAGATGCTGCAGCGGCAGGAGCTGCTCAAGGAGGGCAGCGAGTTCAAGAAGAAGAGCACGTACCTGGGCGTGCTGAGCAAGACGGAGCACATCTACCTGCAGCTCAACCCGAGCGCAACAAGGTACGTGACGCGTGTGTTGACTAACTGCCCCCATGGGTGGTGGCTGACGTGTGATCTATTGTATGTAGACTGCTCTGGAGGCTTTCCACGGGCTCAAGCAGAGCGGAGGAGATCCCCGTCTACCGCATTGGCAAGGTGTGCTCGAATGGTACGACCACAGGCACTGTTTTGAATGGCTGCCTAGCCCTCACTGTGTATGCGTTGCTCTATATCCCGCCACAGGTTTGCTGGAGCTGGTAATTCTCGGCTCCAATGGACAGAAATTGCTGGAGCTCACGGCCGAGTCGTCGTCGATACGAGATTTGTGGGTGCGTCGCCTTAGCGAATCAATACGCGGTGGCTGTAGACACTGCTTTCATGCTAATGCTACATGCGTTAGGTCCAAACACTGGACGAGATCTGCTTCAGCACTATGTCCAAGGCCACCGAGGAGGACTCGAAGGCGCTGCAGCAGGAACTCTCCAAGCAGGAAGAGAAGCAAAAAGAGGTGCGTTGCCATCTATACATACCTTTTTCCAATCTTCTAACCTGCACATCTGGCTGTGTGCTCATATAGAAATACTGGAAGGACCGGACAAGCGAGCTTGAGCAGCGGAAAGCTGACGCCGAAGAACGCAAGAAGAAGATCGGGCTCTCGGGCATGAAGTACACAGCACATGCGATGGCCAACAGATAGAAGAAGACAAACAATAGAGCAAAGACATGTTTGCGATAATGGGGACTGGAGATCGACTAATAGCTTAGAGCGTGTTGTGGAATGAGTCAGCGAGCTCGAGCATGTTGGTCGTGTCCAGCGTCTGGCCGTGCACTGGACCAATCGCGCTCAGCACGGCGGCCTTCGCGACAGCGCTCACGGGGATCGCCGCGCGCATCTCGTCGCCCACGAACGGGATGAGTGACACCACTTTCGATACGACACCGAGATCCCGCGACAACAGCGTCATGGGCACACCGGCGAGTTGGAGCGGCACGCTGTACGAGTTCGTGCGGCGCAGGCCGTAGATGAACCCAGGGCGGAGCGACACCCCCGTCTTTGGGAATCTGTCATAGCGATAACATCACCGATACAAGGTTAAGCACAGAGCTATTGTCTGTATGCGCTAAGACAGAGAATGCGTACCGCGCAGCGACAGCGGCTTCTGCGCGCTCCTTGCCATGGTAGTAGCCATAGAGCGGCGCCCACGTCGGCACATGCGAGCCCACGCGCGAGTTGGAGATGAACACGAATCGCTCAGCACCTGTACGTTATAGCGGCATAAGAACGCAATCATCACACAATTCAAGTAAATGACACCACACCACTCTACCTGCTTGCTGCGCAGCCTGTGCAGCAACGATGGTCGCATCGCCACACATTTTCTCCATGAGCTCGTTGCTGCCAAATGCGCCAACCGTCGAAACTGTGGCAACATCAACGTAGAGCATGAGCTTCAATACGAGCAAGCAAGCAAGCGCTAATACGATAAATTCCGCCACTCACTGACGCCCGTGACGCCCTCGGCGGCCTTGGTGACATCCTCGGCGTTGAACACGTCGCCCTGGTGCCACTCGACCTGGTCGATCCAGGGCACGTCCTGCCACTGCGGCTTGCCCGACTTGTTGAGGCTACGCACCTCGATGCCCTTCTGCACGGCGCGCTGCAAAATGTTGCTGCCCACGAAGCCGTTGCCGCCGATCACGAGCAGCCGGTGCTTGCTCTTGTCGTAAGATTTGGTGGCGCTCGTGCGCAGCTGCCGCGCGGTCGTGGACGCCATGCTTGCCACTCAAGAGCTGCTGGTGGCGAATGGCGGAATGACGAAGAGCTTCGATCGGTTCTGCAGTGAGTGATCTTTTGTGTTCTGAAAATCAGTTGGCTGGTTCAATTCCGTATTTAACTTGATACATGTAAGGGGTGCTACATGTTTTTGAACTTTCACGATTCACAAACAACTCGGCCATAAATAATTATTTTAATCTTGATAATTGTATAAAATTTGGCTCATTTATGGATATGCTTGAAACAGTTCACAAAAGGGGAACACGAAAGGTCACGCCATTCGCAATTGAGAGCGATCATTGTTGCTACGAGCCACGAATGGTGATGCAGCTCTTCGTGCACGAGGACGTGTATATGAGACTATGGTCAACTGACAAGTGCTGTCTGTGTACGCGTGCAGTCCACCATGTCGGCGTCTGCATTCGCGCGGTCGCGTGCTGCGCTGCGGCGCAAGCCTCGCCAGATCAAAAAGGTATCCTATTTCATACGAACCATTGTTGGAAGCTCACATCCTAGATAACATGTGCGCGACGCACAGGCGCTGGACGATGAAGATCTGGAGGAGATCAGGGAGGCGTTCCAGCTCTTCGACACGGACGGCAGCGGCGCGATCGACGTGCGCGAGCTCAAGGCGGCGATGCGCGCGCTGGGCTTCCAAACCAAGAAGGCCGAGGTGCGCCAGCTGATCGCCGACATCGACAAGGACGAGTCCAGTTCGATCAACGTGGACGAGTTCATCGAGATGATGACGGGCAAGATGGTGCGTTTGGCTTCCTGTAACAGTACGTTTTCGTTTGGTTTCAGTATGCTGAGAGCTAGCTCACTGTGCTGGTTATTTAGAACGCGAGGGACCCGCGCGAGGAGATCCTGAAGATCTTCAAGCTCTTCGACGACGACAACACGGGCAAGATCTCGTTCCGCAACCTCAAGCGCGTGTGCGCCGAGCTGGGCGAGACGCTCACGGACGACGAGATGCAGGAAATGATCGACGAGGCCGACCGCGACGGCGACGGCTTCATCAACGAGGACGAGTTCTTCCGCGTCATGAAGAAGCGCTCGGGCAACCCGCTGGACGATCTCGACAGCGACGACGACTGAGTGAATCTTTATAGTGCGTGTGAATATTGCATTAAGGGAAATAAATGAGATAGTCATTCACTCATATTGAGACTTGAGCCGCGCGAGAACCGAGTTCACAGCTGCTGAGGCACTCAGTGGGGACTGGAACATGGCTGGATCGCCACCGCTACCCTGGGAAATGCGTTTTTCGAGACGTACAGACTGCAAGATCTCATTCACGCTGCGCTTCACAACCTGCATGCCTCCAGGTAGTGGCGTATGAGGCAGCACTAGCACGTCTCGCTTGTGGATCGGATGAGATGAAGACGCCTGGGCTACTGCCAGTGGTCGAGACTGGTCGACAATGTTGATGCGAACCCGAATCGACGCGCCCGTGGACTGGGCTTGAACCCCAAGTCGACTGTTCACAGTATGACGCGTCTTGCTCTCAGAGCTCAGCTGATCGCAACTTTGGCACTCATCAACGCCTAGGAAGAGCTCCTCCATCTGCTCTCGCACGCTAAGAATCGGCTTGGTGATGGGCACGAGACGGTCGTGGTGTCCAACTGTGAGCGGGATCGCGATGTCCGCGAAGCCTTCAGTGCGCTTCCGTCCCCATGAGTCCTGAGAGAAGATGCTGAGCGAGAGCACCGGCGAGGCCGCTGCCACCACAAGGTCGTCGTCAGCACCAGATTCAACAATGTCGATCTTTTCTCGCCCACCACTTGGCTGGCAGAGCTCCAGGTCGATCTTTGTGTGGAAGTTGAACACTGTGAGCGTGCTCCCATTCGCTCCAGTCTTAATGAGGGACAGGCGAGATCGCGTCGCTGGAGCTTGGCTGGTGGCCACAGCGTCAGGCTTGATCAGGACTCGGTGTCGCCAGTGCGCTTGCTGCTGTAACTTGGGGAACTGAACACGGAGCTCGACGAACATTGGTGCATTATCACTCGCTCCACAGACAAGGTTGAGCGCTGAGACGACTTCCACAAGCACCAGTCTTCGCCTGAGCACGCCACTGAGTCGCATGGTCTCGTAGTAGAGCTGCTGCTGGCTCAGGTCTCCAGATCCGGTTAAAAGAGCGACGCGCGTAGCGTCCTGCTTTTCGTCCTGGATCTGGAGTTCTCGCAGCAGCTGCTGATCGGAGGTGGCCACGAGAGGCAAAAGGTCGTTTACGTTATCCAGTGTGTACTCGTACTGCGCTCCGCTGATCGACATGCGGTAGGTTGTGAGCTTGGGTCCATTTATAAGGGCGTCGGGGTCGTTATCTAGGTCCAGTGGAGTCGAGAACCCTGGCGTGACGCTCAGCAACCCAGTGTCAACGTAGAACTGGATCGAACAAAGTACTTGTTCGAGACTGCTGCTCGGACCGAGAGCCATGACGATGTGCATGGCTCTGTAGGCTTCCTCACGGTGATGACGCGCCCATGCGTGCTCCGTGTTGCGTCTTGAGGGCGTTTTGTGCGGTGGTCGGCGCTGACGAGCGCCCACAAGATGCGTTGGCGGACTGCGGTCGTTCTCATTGGAGGCTTGAGAGTATGATGATGTCGTCACATGCCTAGCGAGGTCCTATGAAACAAAGCCAGGCGTTTAGAAGATTGAGCAAGCGATGTTTGGAATGGGTGGCTGCTTCTGGGGACGCTACCTCTGCTGGAACGTAGTTGTCTGCATCGATGTATGAGCAGAGCACCGAGGACTGGTATATCGAGCTGGAAGGAGAAGCGAGATTGGTGACAGCTTCAGCGTCGGTATCAGTCTTTTGCAGAAGCGAGGTGGTGTGTTATAGTAAGCTGGGCTAATGCTAGATGGATGCTGTACAAGATCCTCACCTTCTTGACTTTCTTGTTGGCCTTGTTTCGATTCTTCGCACTGTGAGCGAGCTGAAGTGCGTGCTGCTGGGCGTTGGTCAGTTTCTTCTCC
Organism: Globisporangium paddicum; assembly: GCA_023334015.1. Lineage (NCBI taxonomy): Eukaryota > Oomycota > Peronosporomycetes > Pythiales > Pythiaceae > Globisporangium > Globisporangium paddicum. The sequence continues at coordinate 6,028 of JAASFV010000197.1, forward strand.
TGCCATTTGAAGCAGTAATCCCACGTGTGGCCCACTGGTTCCGAGCTCAGGTCGGCTTCTCCAGTGTTGCTTGAGATCTGGAAATTCAGAACCAGAGTCAGTTAGCTCCTCTCATAAGCGTCTATAGTAAGGCTTGGGTACATAAAAACTAGTGGACCTTCCGCAACATGACGTGGATACGCAAGTTCTCGATCGGATCTCGCGTGTGGTAGTGCTGCGTCAGCGGCATCGCTATCGCTCTCAAGGGAGCTCTAAAATCAGAGCCAAAGCCTGAATTTGAGCTCTTTCACGACAGGCAGGAAGCGACTCTCTGGGCTTGGAATGGCGCGGCTCTTTAGATCACGCTGGGCTTCCGACTTTCGTCTCGGCTTCAGTATCTCAGACCCACACATTGCCCTAGGGACGTTCGCGACCAGTCCATCCAGATGGAGCTTAACGCAGACTTTGTTGATGGGTTCTCGCCACTGGTCGAGGACGAACCTAAAGAAGACCTAGTCGACGTCAAGGTAGGCGCGGCATAGCTTTTTTTCACGTATATCCAGCTCTCTCAAGATCCTCATGAATGGCTGGTACAACTCATCACCAGGCTGAGACGGACGCCAAGCGCCGCGAGAGCGAGAGGCGCCTGCGCTCCAAGAAGCAGCAGCTGCGGCGCTTCCACGATCAGATCTGCCTGCGCATCAGCGACAAGCAGCAGCAACGCCGGCTCGAGGCCCAGCACCAGGACAAGCTCCTGGTCTGTCTGTTGCTCTAGGGGGATGTTGATTTTCGGGTCCTCACTCCATCGAGCTCACTTTCATTCTCTCTTGGACATCTCGCAATAGGACGACAAATTCATCAAAGTTCTCGAAGCCACGAGGCCGAAAGGCGATCTCAGCAAGTCGTCAACGAGTCCTGCTCGACCAGCCACTGACTTCGTTGAGGCACAACGCAAGAGCGAGTCGCTCAAGGTCTCCGACACAAGAGAGTCGCACATGATGATAGCGGCTTTTACTGATCTGCTTCTTCTTCTCGGTTGTGCTATAGGGCAGCGCGCTCGGTCTTCAAATCGAAAAGGTACGCGCTCTCATGAGATCATTCCCAAGCCTGCGCTGGCGTGATTTTGTAATCTTGCTGGTATGGTGATAGGTCTTGCGGATCGACGCGCACACCCGTCAGCTCATGCTCGCGTCCATGAGGCTCACCCTAGAGCACCGCCACTCCGATTGTGATCCGAATAACCAGACTTCAGCTCCCTGGGATCTTGAGAGTGAGGAAACAGATGATGAGGAGACCAAGCCCAGGAACGCGGCTCATAAGCTGCTGCCAAAGCAGGTTTGGCTCACAATCCCAGCCTTCTCACGTTGATATCGTGAAGGTGTTGACGCTTTGTCTTTATCACGATCCTCAGCGAGTGGCTCTGTACGCAACAGTGCGCAGGCGGTACATGGAACGAGAGCGTGCTGACGCTCGTCGGCCTCTGGGCTCAAGCTTGCCACGTCCTCCACTCGCCACTGGGGATGCGAAACCTAAGTTCCTCGTGGTTTCACGAGCGAAGAGTGAGCCCAACGAGCCTCGACGCCAGTCTGGAGGTGGCGTCAAAGTGTACGTGGACCGCTGAATCATTGCTAAATGGTGACTGGGTACTTACGGTTGCTGCCTTGCAACAGTGTCGACATGACGCTAGGTTGCGAGGTCCGGCTGCACAAGCAGGTGGCTTCGTCTTCGACTCCGTGGAGGTGAGCTAAGTCCAAACGAACGGTTAGCATCCATTCAAGCGTGTGGCTCACAGCCTCGTCATCATTCGCAGGAAGAAGGGCATACCGTCAGCGTCAGCGTCCTCGTTCTCGCTGTCTTCAGCTCACAAAGGCGGGAATCAGGCGACTCGCAGCCGGTTCTTGAGCGCGTTGGAGATCGAAATGGGCACGCCGGCACTCTGCTCGTGCTCTCGCAACATGGCGTCGTCACCATTCTATGAGCGGCCGTGCGCGAACAACTGCGCACTCTACAACGCCCCACGAGAGCGCGAGAAGCTGCTCACGAGCGTGTACAAGCAACAGCAGCAGCAGCAGCAGACTGGACCCAGGAAAAGCGCGTTCGCGAACTCGTCTCCAGCCTGTTAATCTCTCATAATAACACACTCAACACCGTCTGAGACCAAGCCAGCCTTGATTATACTGTCATAATAACTTCACCATCCATGTCCTGCACGTCGCCGCTGCTGCCAAAGGGCCAAAGTCCGCCCAGCACACTCTTCCCCCACGTCGAGTCAGTGGAGCTGCTGGAACTCAGTGGCGGTCTTTCAGTCCAGTTGTGTTTCGTTGCGCGGTCATCACTACTGGCGTCGAGACGCAGTGAGTTTGTTGCGTTCTCGCCTGGAGCTGTTGCTTGAGTCGTCTCATTGATCTCTGCCGCTGGTTCTGTGGAGTAGAAGTGATGGCGTTGTTCCTGTGTCGCCGTGTTGTCGCCCACAGTCACGACCTTGCGGAGCTCCGACTTGAGCTGCTGCAGCTGCTCCTGCTGTATCCGGATGTGCTCGTCCGCGTCCTCCACGCTGCGCTGTAGAATAGCATTCTCCTACAAAACGTAGCACATTAAAGGCATCGTCAGCATCGCTGAACCTGCGAAATCACAACACAACAACTCAAGTACGTACCTCGCGCAGCTTGCGCACGTAGTCGAGCACGACGCGCTCGTCGCCGAGCTTTCGGATCTCCTGCGACTCGACCACGAGCGTCTCGATCGTCTTCCGCAGTTGCGCAATCAGTAAATCCTTCTCCTCCAGCTGCACCAGTAGCCGTGCGCCCTGCACTTCTTGCTCCGACGAGCGGCGCGAGTTGCGACGCGATGTCGTGGCCGCGCTTGCGTTGTCGTCCTCGCCAGCGGACTCACCAGTGGTGGACGCCGACGACGGCGGTGACGACGGCGAGCTTTCGCTGGGTTCACTCTGCTCATGCGACGGTTTGCTATCGCTATAAGCGACGAACAGGTCGCGCACTTCCTGGGTCGTGGCCATTTCCAGCGCAATCTTGCCGTTAAACGCTCCCTTCTCGCCCTGGACGCCGCGGTCTGCGTGGTAGCGCAGCAGTAGCCGCGCGCACTCGACGTCGCCAGCCTTGCACGCAAGATGCAGCGGCGTCGCGCCCTCCGCGTTGAGTTTGTCCATCACCTTGGCTCGCTGCACATCCTCTCTCTGCAGCAGCAGCGCCAGCACTTGGGCCGCAGAGCACGTGACGGCCCAGTGCACAAAAGTGTTGCTCGCGGGCCCGTCGATCGTCTCCACATCTACGCCGGCACGCAGCATCTGACGCACACCGTCCGCGTTGTTGGTCGCAATCTGCTGGATCGCGAACTGGTGGAACACGAACACGAGGTCGCTCGCGCGCAGCTGCTGGGCCAGCAGGTACGCCGTGTTCTGGGGCGGCGCGTCTGTGGCTGTACTGCTTTTAGTGTCCGTGCCACCATTCGAGAAGCTCTCGTGGTCGGGGGGAAAGCCCGCAGCGAGCAGCACGCGCACGGCGTCTGTCTTGCCGTTGGCCACGGCCACGTGCAGCGGCGTGCGGCCTGTGGCCGGGTCCACGATCTGGCGCAGGTCCAGTTGGCCGCGCGCATGGTCCGCGAGCGCTTTGAGCACGTCCGAGCGGCCGTGGCGCGCCGCCAGGAAGAACCCGTCGGCCGCCTCGGCAAGCGTCTCGTCACGCGTGGCACTCATCGAAAGAGCGTGACTCAGCACTTCTGAGCAAGATCACCTTTTTGATTCTCCCCCATGCTGAAAATTCACTTTGTGGGTTTAGCTTTCATAAATATGTCACCTGCATCATAGTAAAATGTAGTTAAATAGATGGATATATTTGTGCACACAGGCAGTTTTATTTTTATATTGGTTTTACTGCTATGAATTTGCAAAAACTTTGACTTTTCAACAAGGAAATGCAATGCCGGTTTATAAACTCTAGAGTATGAACTAACCTCTCTCCATTGTTTGGTAGAGAGAGTTCACCAGTGCGCGCCCAATTATCACCCACACGGTGCGTGAGGCAATCGCATGCTGCTGTTTCAGAGTGAGCGAATCACAATCTGCTGAAGCTTCCGAGCCACCGACGCCATCTCCGGCCGCTTTGTCGGGTCTCGCGCGCACATGGCCTCGATGAGCTGCCACTGCTCGTCACTGAAGCACTCGGGTCGTTGGGGCAAGCGTCCGAGGCCCACGAGCACGCGCACGACCCCATTCGACACGCTTCCCCACGTCGCTCACTCGAGACAGTTTCAAGAATGCACATCCCAAACGTGTAGACATCGGATGCGCAGGTCTCGCTTGCATCTTCTTGTTTCTGCAGCTCTGTGGATTTCCACTGCACGGTCTCAGACTCTGGCTTCGTCTTTGGTGCTGGTGCTGGGCTTGAAGTTTTGCTCCCCACAGGCGCTGTGTCCAGCTTCGGTTTCGAAACCTGTGCGGCCACAACCTGGTCGTCGTCGCCATCCTTCGTATCACTGTCGACATCGCATGGTGCCAGCTCGCCATGGACGAGCCCTCGCTTGGGGAGATCCAAGAGTGCGACGGCTGCACTGTGTAGCGCATCCCACATATGATGGCCCTCACGGTCACCGCCTCGAATGCTGTCCAGCACAAAAGCCTTGAGCTTCTCTGGTGCGCCATTCGCTACGCTCACGAGTGCAAGTGGCTCCGATCACGTGAATACGAGCCGCCACCAGTTCGTCTCGTCTAAGCTCTTAGTCGTCTTCACCAGTGTAATCGAGTCGGTTGTGACCTGGAACTCGTTGACCATGTCGCACAACAGAAGCATCATGTCCAAGTCCCAACGACTCAGAACGTTCAGGTGGGAAAGCTCCATACTGGGCTTCCTGGTGGTGTACTCGAGCGCCCATCGCCAGATCCAAAGCACGGTCACTCCGAAGCGCACGAGTAAAGCGCGGTCTGGCTTAGCGCTCGCATCAGTAGTCTGCATGACGGTCAATACGCTGTTCAGTTTGAGAACAACTGGTGACCAAATCGACTCGATCTTGTGTGCGGCCTTGTTCAGATCGCTCTGCAGCAGCCCCAGCCAGGTCGTAAACACGGAGCTTGCGGTATCGATGAGCGATGGTACGACCCGGTCGCAGTGCTTGATCATAAGGTCGAGCACCTGTACGTGGGTCAGCGGTATATCATCCGAAGAAGACCGAGCGCCACCATCCTTCTCGGGGCTGAACGATGCGCCTTGCGCGAGCAGCTCTGTTACAACAAACAGGTGGCCATTGCGAGCAGCGGCCAGCAGTGGCAGCTTATCAAACGACGGGTCGCCGTGGATGCGCGCACTATTCTTCAGCAGGAGGACCACGATCTTACGTCGACCGCGTGGCGCAGCCTCGTAGAGTGACATGACGTTGGTGTATGGCGTCAAGTCGATCGCTGCACCGTGATTGAAGAGAAAACGCATGAAGTCCAGCTTCCTGTAGATCGCGACCTCGTGCATTACCGTCCCGCCTTTTTTCGCTACCGTGTGCACCGAAGTACCATGTCGGACCAGCAGCTCAGACATTGGCAATCCCACACTAAAGCTAAATATCGCAGTCGGGCCAAATCCATCGATATGGTTGACATCTAAGCCGACGTTGATGAACTCTTCAGCGGTGTCCACGTGGCTAACTTGTGCAGTACTGAAGAGTGATGTGCGGTCGTACTAGTTGTGCGCGTGCACATGTGTACCGTACTGCACCAGGAGCTTCACCATGTCACCACTAGTGGCACCAAACAGCGCCATTTCTTGCCGTTCGTCGCGGGCGTTCACATCCGCCCCGTTGTTCAGCAGCAGCGTCACAACTTAATACTCTCTCGCTGCATGCCAGGACGTATTAAAATACTCTCCCGGTATGCAGCGATAGAGTAAGTTTTCCTGTGGAGTGGACTCAAGAGGGTGGGCGTGGAGCTCTGTTGAACTATGCGTTGTCGCTTGCTGGTGCCTGACAATGGGCCTAAGCTTCCGAGCCACTATGGATTTGAAGATCATCCACTTTCCCCCAGTAGAAAATCCACTATTTGGACAGAGCATTTTAATATTCACTTTTTGATTATAAAAATAAAAATAAAAACCCACTTTTATGGAAGTAGACATATTTATGAACATTCTGTCACTAAAGTCATAAACTTGTTTATAGCCAATTTGTCAATATATAAATAATCGAATCATTTTGACAATCATGTTTCTTCAATCAATCAATCGATCGATCTCATTCATTTCTGGAGAACGAGCGATGGCAGCTGAGCCTGCGGCGTGGAGCTTCCGCAGCCACCTGCCGTGGCCCGCGGCGCGTGGCGAGCGGCTCTGGGCGCAGCTCACGTCCGCCAAGGGCCTCTCGCAGTATGACGTGGAGCTCTGCGAGCCGAGCGCCGGTCACATCGCGCTCGTGCTCGTCAAGAAACTAATCGTCACTAATGCCGGCACGCCCGGGCCAGCGCCGTCTACGGGCGGCGGGTCGCCTCCACTGGGGCGACGTGGCTCCACTCCACCCGCCACTGTAGCTGCGCACTTGGGTGTGGCTACGTCCCCGCGCGTCGTGTTCGTCCTGGACGCGATCCCTCCGCCCCGCAACGCGACGAGTCCTGCGAATGTGCAGCAGAAGCAGGGCTTGGATCGCTCGCTGCGTTCGCTCTCGCCCGCGAGTACAGGCAGCACAATGAGTAGCAACGGCGGCGCAGCATTCGAATCGACTGGCGGACTGTCGCAGCAGCAGCAGGACGTGGACGAGCTGGCTCTCATTGACGAGCTCTTCGCGGCCGCCAAAGTCGGCAAGGACGGCGCCATCTTGGCCAAATCGCCGCTGTTGAGCGCGCGCTTTGACTGCAAAGTGGTCGCGATCAGGTTCACGCGCGGCCACAGCAGCATCTCGCCGTCCCAATGGTCCAGTACTAACAGCAACAGCAGCAGCAGTACAGTGTCAACAACGTTACGGTGTGTAATCGCGCGAGAGGATGGCATGGCATTCCTTTGGGAGTGGGGCGGCGACCTGCACCAGTGGACGTTCTTGAACCAGCTATGCTTTCTCGAGAACCCCAACCTCAAGTGGACGCGGCCCGTCGTGGCGTTCACGGCCATCGAGATGGCGTGGCACGGCGAGACGACCGAGTTCGCGTGGTGGTCCATGGAGTCCAAGACGGAGCCCAAGCTCTGCCTACGCAAGATTCAGTACGTGCAGGAGCAGAGCTCGTTCCGCACGGAGATCACGCTCGGCAACGCATTCGCGCTCACGTGCTCGCAGGTGAGCGAGCTCAAGAGCTCCAAGCTCGGGCTCTGGATCGTTACCAAGGCCATGGGCGTGCATTTCCGCAGCGCCGAGTCGCTGCGCATGGTCTCGCTCAGCTGGCCCGCGGTGCTTGGTTGTAGCAGCAGTGGTAACGGTGGTGCAGACGAGGCTATTAAGGCAGCAATAGCAGATCCAGCATCGCTACTGCTCACGTGTCTGCACAACGTTACGGGCGAGCTGCTCGTACTGGTCCGCGGCTCGGGTGCAGTGCATCTGGTCAGCTCGAAGGATCCAAAGCACCCACAGCAACAAGGACTCAAGGCCAAGCGACTCACGGTTCTCGGCTCGTGGTCTTCTAGTATGGCTGAAAGCGCTGTGAGCATCGCTGCGCATCGCCACATGCTGCTTGTCGTGACCAGCGAGATGCTCCTCGTGTTCAGCTGTCCAACTGGCGAGCAGTTGGCAGCTGTTGAACTGCCATCGCTCTCGTCGCCTCAGGGTTTCCACCCAACCTCGAGAGGTGCTGTTCATTCGCCGCCTCCAGCACTGTGGACAATCAATGGCGCTGCAAGTTCTGTTGGCCTGTGGAGCTCTTCGGGCTTTTGGTTTATTCAAACGCCTAGCGCCAAGGCCATCGGCAGCAGTCTCAACCCGCTCCTTATCAGCAACAGTAGCAGCCAGCGTCTCACCCAGCAACAGCAACAACAGAACAGTTATGGGGATCCACGAGCGGCGTTCGAGTCCCTGGCAAAGTACGGCGAGAGTCTCAAGTTTGAAACCGCGCTACAGGCGCTGGAGATCCTGGAAAAAGTCACCAACTCCATCGACGCGTGCGACGCGCAGGTCTGGAGCACGCTCATTCGGTCACTCTCGAGCCCCGCACTGCTGCTCGCGGTCTTTGCGGACCAAAACGTCCCCGAGGCGCTTGTGGACGAGCTTGCGCGCATCGTCGCGTCTTTGCACCAGATCGCGCATGAGATCACTGTCGGTGGGCGCTTCTCTTCATCCTGGGAGAAAGGAGACGCGGCGACAAGGTCAGCGGACGCTCAGTACAATGTCGCGCAGAAGCTCACGCCGGCCAACATTGAGGCGCTGCACCACCTCTCGAACTGGGTGTTGCTCGCCAAGCGCAAGATCACCCGGCTGCAGACGAGCGCGTACTTCAAAGGCCGCCACCACATGCGTCCGCGGGCGGTGAGCGCACTGACGACCATGGCGTCTGATGAACCGTTCTCGACCTTCAGTCCGCTGGAAGGCTATGATGACGACCCAGATGGAGCCAATTTCCGGCTGAGCCGCAAGCTACGGCCCATGAGCTCGCTGCGATTCGCCTCTGGGAGCTGCGCGCTGCACCACGGCAAGCAGTGGCTCGTGCAGCTTGAGTCATTTTTGCTGGACGGTGTGGCGTTCAAGAAGACCACCGCGATTGAAGGTATAGTGAGCACCAACGACGCTCACGCAGCGGTGCCGAGCCACCTGCTGTTCCACGAAGAGCGCCAGCTGGAGGACTACAGGAGTTCGAACTTGTCGTTTTCCAAGCACATGTACGTGGAGTCCATGAGTCGCCTCTACTTGCTGCACGAACCAGCAGCACTGCTGCCCTTCGTGCAGTGCGTGACCGAGTTCTGCCCTCGGCTCTTCTCGCTCTCGGGGTCCACGCGCGTCTCGCGATCCCACGCTGAGCGAGCGCTCACGCTCTTCCCGCCGCTCCAATTTTTCGTGGAGCGGTTCGCTCATGAGCAGCTCCAGCTCAAGCAGCAGCAACAACCTCTGAGCCAGAAGAAGAAGCAGCGCCACAAGGAGCTTGGCGTAGCGCTCGCGAAGGACTCGCTCCTAGCCTACACGGCGCTGCTCTGTCGCTGCGAATATTACCTGGAGGCCTGCTTGGGGCTGCTCCAGTGTGATCTGTACGAACACTGTCGAGAATCACTTCTGGGTGACCTGCTGAAGAAGGAACAGGGCCGCTTTAATGATACGCAGACCCAGCAGGAGGACGCTGAGCAGTTGAACGCTGTGTGTGGAGCCGTGTACTTTGCGCTGCTGGAGTACTGCGTCAAGCACCGCAACGTCGAAGAGCTCCAGCTGCTCTTAAAGCTCAAGCCAGCCCACGTGAGCGTGTTGCATGTGCTGCGCGCATTGCGCAACCACCTGCCGCAGAAAGTCGTCAAGAAGGGTGAGAGCGAGAGCACTGACGGAGATGGAGGGCAGCAGGTGACGGTGGGGGAGCTGCGGCCCGTGCTGTTGGCGCTGCTTAAGCAGCAGAGGACTGAGCGGGTGGCGTGAGTGTCATGCGTAAATGAAAGTTAATGTTTCATTGGTTGTTAAAACGCAAAACGTGCAGATTGATGGAATGAAAGAATACGCAGAGCTTACAAAATCGAGCGCGAGCTTACGCTGAGAGCTGCCAGAGCACGAGTGCGATAGAGCGCTGGACCCACTGCGTCTTGGGGAACTGGGCGCTGTCCACCTGGGCCGACACGGAGAAGAGCAGGTGGTCGCGCTTGTCGCTCGAGTACACAGGCAGACGGCGGTACCCCGTCTGGTTCGCGAGCTCGTGGGTGGGCGACCAGCGCAGATGCAGCAGCGAAAGATTGTTGCGAATGATGTCCGACGGGAGGATCGCGCTCGCCGTCCAGGACGCGCCTTCGAGCTGCAAGCCGCTCACGCCGAAGCTGCCGACCTTGCCAGTTGGCTGGATCTCGGCCACCAGCTGCAGTTCATCCAACGAGCATGCGAGCGCGGCAGCGACGCTCTGACGAGCGGCAGTCACAAAGGCCTCGGGCGAAAACAACCCGCCGAGCCAGATACCACTCTCCGTCTGCAGGAGCTCGTCTGGAGCGATGCGAGCCAGCTGGTTCAGCTGACCGATGCGGAGCGAAAAGTCTGCCAGCCACTCGCTAAGACTCAGCTCGGCAGCCACGCGATACAGTTGCACCCACTGCGTTGGAATCTTCTCGCGGTACAAAGTCTGCATAGCTTCGCGGATGTCGTTCGTCGGCTTGGTCGTGTACGAGCAGACATCCTTGATCGCTGAGAGCAGTCCTGTCACGGTCGACAGGTATTCAGAACCCAGCTCGATCTCGCGGAACATGCAGCGGTAGATCGGATTGGCGAAATTCGCAGGGTCGCGCGACATTGTCGGCAACGGATTCGGGAAGAGCGCAAGCCAAGCGTCGACGCGGCGATCAAGGTCCTGGACCCACTTTGGCCGGGTGTCTTCGCCCATGCTCTCATCGCCACCATTGTTGCCCGCGGCAGTTCCCAGCACCATGCTCTCTTCCTCGGCGCCCGTGCTTTCGCTCTCGTTGCCGTAAAAGTCTTGCATCAGCTGGAGGTTGCGCAGCGTGCGGCTTCCCTGGGTGATCAGCACCATTGTCTCTGCTGAGCGAGGAAGGCCCATCCATGAAGGAGGGTTCGTGCTCGGCAGTCTGTGGACCCATTCCATGAATTGCTGCTTCGTCTTGCCTTCGGCGATCAGCAATGTCTCGTCACCAGCACTCACGAGCTCAAACGTGTTCTGGTAGCTCTCTGGAGTAAACACATGTTCGAGCAGCGTGTCCATCAGCTCTTGGTCAAACTCATTGTCAACACGGCCACCATAGACTGACTCCTTCAGCGTCGTGCGAATTGCAGCCCACGGGATGCTGTCCGGAGCAAGATGTGCTCGATTCTGACCGACAGAGTTAATCCATCGATCAATCACATCACAAGCTCCACGGAAGTCCGACTGGCTAAACTCGTATGTCTTGGACCAGCCCACTGGCACGTAGCGCAGTCGCTCGTGCACAAGCGCGTGGAACCACGACAGCAAGAGGTACAGTCGGGCTCGTTCAGCAGGCGTCTTGTTCATGCGGTCAGCGGAAACAGTATCCAGCGTGCGTACCATGCTCAGCTTCATGCCACTTGGTGGCTCGAAGACAAAGATGTCGCACATGCGCAAGAGGTTCACGGGCAGGTTCGGATGGATCTCGCTCGTGAGGAAAAGCCGAAAGTTCGGGTGCGCTGAGTCACGAGCGTTGTAGAGCTTCTTCTCAATACCCACGAGCCACGAAGGACACAAGTGGACATTGCGCAAGAGCAACCACGTGCCATTCTTCAAGGCGGTATTCAGGCACTTTTCGGCAGCGTCAAATCCTTCGGCGGAACCCATGGAGACGGAGTTGTACTTCTTCTGAAGAGTCAGTGCAAGCTCGTCGATCTGCGCACTCGCATCAAAGCCCGGCTTCGACGACAAAAGGATGCCTCTTGTCGCCTGGGTGTCGTTCTCGATGTTCTTTCGCAGCTCAATCTCACCTCGCCATGGGAACTCGGAGCCAAAGACGAGACTCACGTAGACTTCCGCAGCATAAATCACGCGATCTGGGCGAAGGAAGTGCACGAGAATGACATCTCGGAACGCCGCACGTCGTGGAGTGACTGCTGCGTTCAAGAACGACGCATCCCAACTCTCAGGGATGTGCTTCTCCGCCACAGGGTGCTTCACAAACGCATCCCACTCAGACGCATTCTCGCGGATATGAGACTCCAAGTGCTTGAACGATGGGATTTGCAGCAACTTCAACAGCTGGTCGATTTCTGACTTGGAGAACGCAGAGAGGAGTTGTTGGAGCTCACCTCGAGCACTGTCCGCGTCTGGTCGCAGGAACGCTGACGTGGTACCGAGCAATATGTCCATCTCTTCATCCAGCGGACCGTCAAATGGCGCTCCGACATTCAGTTGAGTGCTCTGCACAGCCACGCTCTCCTGCTGAAGCTCGAGATAAATCTGCGTCATTCGTAGCGCGAACATCAGTTTGTCGTTCTCTGCCAGTCCACGGCTAACGCGAGCAGCGGTGTGGCTGAAGAGCGCATTCGAAAGGCTCTCTAGGCGCCCATCTTGGCTGGCTTCTTGCGGAAGTGACAGCACCTTGGTCAATAGGCTCAAGAAAAAACCGAGCGAATACTGGTACAAGAAGTGGATCGATGACAAATTCTCCAACGCGAAGAACAGACGAGACGAAGCCTTCGCGAGCGGTCGGTATCTGCTGGTCGCGGCTTCCACGATACTCATGGTGGTCTGCGTCTGCGCAACCTGCTCCGAGATGTGAGCAGCTTCTGCCTTCATCCCTTCCAGAGCGTTGATCACACTATCATCGTCCAAAATGTTGCCCTGGACGTTGTTGATCTTCTGGAGCAGCGAGTCTTCCAGCTCGCGTAGCTTGGCCTGATATTCACCCTGCAGCTTGAGCAAGTTGTTTCGCTTTTCTTCCACTTCTGGTTGCTCGCTCTTCATTAAGATGCTCAATCCCTGGCTCTCCAGAGAGCTTGGCGTCACAGTGAAGTTGACAAACGTCACGCGACTGCAAATGTCCGGGCTGAAGCGACACGATGGATCTCTCGTGATCAAGAACAGACGGAAGTCGGGCGAGTAGTCGATTTCTTCTCCACCGAGCCGAATCAGGACACGACCGCCAGTCTTATAGAGCTCGCGGTTCAGCACTGGGTTCAGGATCGGATCGATTTTCTCGACTTCGTGGACCAGCAGTGCAGTTCCAAAGCGAATCGCACTCGCCAACACTTTCATAAACGAGCTGTCCAAAAAGGAAGTCTGCGCGATCTTCTTGTTGGTCTTGAGCGCGTAATAGCGCATGATGAAGTTGTTCGCTTGCCCCGATGGATCGATGATCAATGGGAAACGGTGGAAACGCTGCAAGATGATCGCATTTTCGTAGCACAGTTCGTCGGACGGCAGTTCGCTCATTTGCCACTCCAGTTGTTCACTTGGTCGAGAGAGATAGTCCACGAAGCTCAGTTGGGGCTTCATGGCGATTCCCATAGTGTTCAGGATGTCTCGCCAGTCTTGCGCAAGGATCTTTCGCTGCTGGAAGTCAAGGAACCCAACGTACGTTAGGAAGGCAGAGCATAGCAACGTGTCTCCTACAAGCGTCTTCATCTGCGTGTCGAAGTCGTTTGACCCAGCTTCCCATCGCTCGCTCTCGTGAAGCAAATTGTTCAGCAACGCGACCGAGCGCTCGACCTTCTTGTTCACTTGCGACATGTCGTTCGTGATGATTTGCGCCTCGTTGATCAAAGCTGCATACTCGTGCTTGTAGCTATCGATACGGACTTCCAGTGCGTCAATTGTCGTCTTCGCTTTCTCGTAGCTCTTTCGCAAATCAGCAGATTTGTCGATCAGCGCTTGGACCTCCTCTCGCAATGGCTGGATCTTGTGAAGGATAGCCGTGTAACTGAGCTGCGAGACGACCCACTTGTACAGCGGACCGCACGCTTTCGATGCGCGATTGACTCTCTCGTACTCAAACTCTTCCGCGTTCTCAACGTAGTTGGTCTGAATGGTGTTGCGCTGCCGCGCGGTCAGCTTTGTTGAGTCGAAGTTCACCACACTCGAAATGAAATCGTCACGTCGGATGAAGCGACGGAGGTCGGCCCAATCCAGACTGGTTTCCCCCAGCATGACTGCTACTGCTTCCACAGCCAATCGCACGGCATTTGGTGGGCGAGCTAGAGCTCTAATTTCATCGAGCTGTGACTTGCGGATGGAGTTCACAGATGCCTGCGCTTCCAGAAGAGCAGGTTCTGCCTGTGCCAAGTCTGCCTCGGCCACTTTTTTCCGCGAGCTGATTTCTTGGTCCTTGTTCGCGAGGTCTGCAGCCAGCTGTTCCGTGTCTTTCTTCTTCTCCTGAGCTTCGTTCTGTTCATGAATCATTTGCTGCAGCTTCTCATTCGCCTGCACGTCCTTCTTCTTCAACTCCTTCTCCTTTAAGCTAAGCTGGCCCTGTAGCTCTGCTACTTGCTCGCGCGTCGCCTGAAGCTTCTGCACACCGACGTTCAAGTGCAATTGTTGATCTTCCAGCTGCGCACGCTTCTCGGAATACATCGACACGAAGTGACGAATGAACTCCAAGTAGTCTCGAGGCGAGATGTGGTTGTACTTGAGGTGGCGCTTCTGGAGACGACGCATGTGTTGGAGAACCGCGTGGTGGAACTGAACAATGCTGGCGACGAGCACATCGCGGAACGTTCCCGTCGCAATGTGAGGAACGAGCTTTGCCAAGATATCTTCAGCGTCAAGTGGGATCTGGAAGTCACCGCTCAATCCTGGGAGGTCTAGCGTGTTGGTGAATTCATACGCAACTTGCGCGAGCGCGTGATTGTTCCATGTCCCAAACCAATCAACGACGCAACGGTTAAACAGAGCTGGCGAGGTGTTGTTTCGGTTCTGGAAGTCTCCAGATGCTGGGTTCATGGTGAACACGACGTGCAAGTTGCGCTGCACCTGCTTCGTGAAGTATCGGAACAGCTCGTCTTCAGTGTTTTCGACCATAACTCCGTCGCGCTGGACAGCTTCGCGGCAGGCGTGCATCAATGACGTGTACTCGTCGTCCTCGAAGAGTCCAGGAACCTCACCAGATGCCAGAAGTGCGTTCATACGCTCCAAGAACGCTGAGCCGAGAACGTTGGACTCATCAAAGATGAAGCAGATCTTCTCGCCTTCGCAGCCACAGCGCTTTAGCACCACGCGGAGGTCGTCGTCAAAGTTCTCAAGCGTGTAGTTTGACGTCAGCTTGATCTGGAAGACAGAAATGCCGTTCATCCAGCTTACGAAACGAGAGAGAACAGTTTTTCCTGCGCCACTCTCACCGACCAAGAGCAAGTGGCCAAGAGGCTGACGAAGCACGCGGTCGATGCGAAGAACGTGGTCGATCACGGAGTCAAACACCACGAGCGGCACATTCAGCTCTTCTTCGTAGAAAACACGCAGGCGAGCTTCAATGTGCTTGCGCATATCCATCGTCGAAACCTCGGTGTAGTGCTTCGACAGCCATGTACTGAACAGTACAGGGTTTTGTCCACCAAACTCGATTGCTTCAAACGACGTCGCACTTTGCGGGAAGTGCATTCGTAGAACCTCCTTGCACGTGTCGAAGCACCATTTCTGCTCCTCAGGCGTAACAAGGCGATCCATAAAGAGTCGAAGCGCTTCATGGAAAACAAGCTTCACCAGCGTTTCCACTTCAATTTCGTACTCCAAGGGCTCGATCGCTTCGTACAACGCGCGCATCCATCGCGATAGCTCACGGGGACTGTAGATGTAGTGCGGCTGGACTTCTGCAGTGAACTTGGTCTGGTTGCTGTGGTACACATCCACCATTGCATTTGTCAAAGGCTGCACGTACGACTTGAGGGACGGTGTCAACTTCAGCAGAGCGCGGTTAAAGGTGCCGTAAATCTGCTTCAGCGAAGGGTACGAAGGGAAGTCGACCAACAGGACAGGAGCATGACGAAGCAGACGCAGCGAAATCGGCACACGACCAGGATCCGTCGGCGGGTTACATGCGCCCACGAACTGGATTCTCTGTAGCCGCACCCAGGTGTTCTTGCCACCAAGCCAGAACCCACCTTGCTCTATCAGTTGCCTCAAGAAAGTGATCACGCGCTGTGTCCCGTAGCGATCCGCCTCTGGAAGGTTGATTTCATCGCAGAACACAACCAACCACTTCTCTGGAGCGTTCGGCGCCAGCACCATTCCGTTTGGCGTTCGCTTGTACTCACAGTACTGCGCGAAGGTCTTTAAGATCAGGTCAGGCGACGTCCCCGAAGAAAAGTTGAGACTCGCAAACTCAAACTCCGGCAAAGAGCTGAGCGTAGAGGTCAGTGTCATGGTCTTACCACTGCCAGGTGGACCGCACAGAATCAGCGGGCGATGCTGTGAGAGCCACCCACGAAGTACTTCCACGTGACGAATAGTATCGACGGTAGTCACAACGACGTCTGTTGACAGCACGCGATGACTTTCCAGATCCAGCTGCGGGATGGATCGGATCCATTGACGCCACTCGCCATCGTCGATATTGACCTCGTACTCTAGAAGACTGTTCTCGGGGTTGGACATCGCGGATGACGACACTGGGAACACGATGCGATTTTCGAGCGTCTGGACAACGAAGTCACAGAGCTGAACGCGATTCGCAGAATCCATCGAGCCGCCGAAGCCCCAAATGATAGAGAATACGAGCCACTTTGGTGCAAACTGGGTGATTTGCTCGACCGTCATCGGGAAGTCCGAGTGCGCTTCGTTGTACTCGTTGATCCGGGACAAGCCTCTTCCGAGGAGCGAGAACATCGACATCAGCTGACGAAGATTCGTCACCTCCATGATGTGGGTCAGCGCCATCGACTGCTCCAGACATAACTCGATCACCGAGGGCATGCCATCGCCGCGGAAGATCATATCTCGAACCAACGCCACGTACATATGGGCACTCTTCCGCATAGTTTCAGTCTCACTTGGTTGCAGCGAAAAGGACGACACAGTCGAGACATCATCGCGGATCTTCTGCAGGTAGTGCTCCACAACGTGATGATTCTGCACTGTATCCGTCGAGAACCACACCATGCCGCATCGACTCACGGTTGCAAGTGTAGCGTAACGAAGAGTTTCTGTCTCCATCATGATCCAGACGTTCGGTGGAATCTCGAGGCGCTCTCCCGATGGAAGGGTGAGCAAGCGGTTGTCGTCGAGAACCGAGTTCAGGTTCTCTGCCCACTCTGGATCGACGTCACCATCAAAGATGATCCAGTGACGCTTTTCACTTTCGCCGCGGACGCTGTTCAGCACTTGACGCAAGATGTTGGTGAAAACACCGTCAGTCCACTCTAAAGTGGTGTTGTCGAGCACTCCGTACAGGTGCTCCTTCGAGAGCGCCTTTGGATCAATCACATGCGCTTCGCCCTTCTTCCCATCGAAGAGCTCTAGTGCATCCAACAGCACACGCCAAGCTGCCGATTTACCAGTTCCGGAAGGTCCGACAAGCATCACACCGTGACGGAGCTGCATGACTTGGTACAGCTGCAGAGCCTTCTCAACCCACTGCTCGTGCACAACGTAGTTCTTTTGCTGCGCTAGCTCGACAATCTTGGAGCGAAGACCATCTTCTTGGATACGGTGGGTGTCGGTTCCTGGAAAGACTCCCTTGAGAAGAGTCTCAAACACTGGCACGTCGTGAGCAACGAGCTTGGGCATGATAGTGTCACTGATCGATCCGATCAACGCCTTCGTTTCCAGCTCTTCCATGGTCGTGTCGGCCGAAACCTTTTGCGAGATTTTTCGCTTCAGATGCCCGGCGCTGACTAGCACACTCTTCAGCGCACGGAGCCCGAAGTCGTAGTGAGGCTGCTTGGACAACTGGTCCTCACAAAGGTTGAACAGCAGCACCACCTTGGCCGAAATCTGCTCCGCTGTCGTGATGCCTTGCGAGAAAAGCATCACCTGCGCGATCAACTCGCGATCTGGGGCCACCATGGCAATGCTGCGGAACAGCTGCTTCAGGTTGTCTGGCAAGTTTGATCGACCAGCGTAGCCTGGGTTCATCGTCACAAAAATGCCGACATCCGGGTGCAGCTTTACACTCTTGCCGAGGAGCTCGATGGTCGTACTGCTGTTGTTACTCGCAACAGTAAGAGCTGAGCCATCAGGCTTCTGGGTCTTGATCCACGAAACGCCGCTCTGGATTGCCAAAATTTGCTGAGAAACAGCCGAGAGCACGCGCTCTTCGAGACGGTTGAACTCATCGAAGCAGCCCCACGCACCAACCTGGCAAAGCCCAACGAAAATGCGACCCATCGCCTGAAAATCGAAGTGCTCGTCACAGTTGAACACCAACACGAAGCGTCCAAGCTGCGAGCCCAGTGCCTTCACAGACTCCGTCTTACCGGTACCAGCAGGACCGAACGGGTTACCGCCCATACCGAAGTCTAGCGCTTGAGTCAGTGTCAAGTAGCATCGCTCTGTCAGCGGAGTAGACACGAGTCGCTCACCAACACCAAGATACTCGAATCCGTAGGAGAACGAGGCGTTCGACACCTTGATGCTCAGCTTCTTGAGTGGATCAGTCTCGGCAGCGTGGAAATAGTATCGCATGTGATACAGCCATCGGAAATCGTCGATACTGCTGACGTTGGCTTGGAGAAGTCGCTTCGTCACGCTCTTCTGGTGCACAAGCTCGGTGATAAGCTGCTCGTACTTCTTGCGGACGTCGTTCTTCACATCAGACAGCACTCGCTCACTCAGAATACGAAGAAGACCGTCCAGCTGGTTTAGCACATGCGGCAGGTCTTGGCCACCAGCCTTCAGAGAATTCTCAATCGCTCGTGACCATTGCACTTGAGTGGCGAGAAGAATCACTTGAGCTGGGTACTCGGACACCCACTTGATGTATTTTTCGATGTCATCCTCGGACGGGTACGATCGGATAGATTCGTCGAGAAGATGAGACAGCGCTTGACGCATCTGGTCTTCGACTTTCCCCAACCAGGCGTTGATGCGTGTGTCCTCTTGTGTCTTAACTGGTTGTCGGAACTTGACGACTTCACCTTCACGGGACACCATGCCAAGAATGACAGAACTGCCACCGTCCATTTCCAGCGAAGAAATACCGGCAAACATTTTCGACAAGTGGCGCTGGATCTGCATAGGCTCCTTGCTGTTTCCAATCATTTCCAGGAGATCTTCGTCGCCGACAAAATAGAAACGAGGGAACGCGGCTCGCTGACGCTCCAGATACTCGCCCAATGCTCGCTGCACATTGCCCATCATCTCTTGCTGACGTTCCAGCGAGTGGAATAGGTTGGGAATGTTGGCAACTTCCACGATCATCGGTTTGTGAGCAACTCGCTTCATCGTCGACGTGAATTCGTTGTCGATGCTTTGAAAGCGCGCAAACTCCTTCGGCAACTGCTGCTTGATGTCAGCGGATCCGAAGAAGATTCCTTCCAGGTATACCCAGCGTCGCTGCACATCGATCCAGAAGTCCAAGATACCACGAATCTTGGTCAGCTTGTCTTCCCAGCTCGTCGCTTGTTCAGCAAACACTTGGTAGTACGGTGACTGCTTCATGCTGCTCAGGCTGTTCAGATGCTCTTCCAGCTTGGCGAACATCTCGTCCCAACCCCGAATGATGCGGCATCGGTTTTGGTAGTTGACCAAATCCAACTGGTAGTTAAGCCAATAGTCCGACACCTGGCGTAAGAACTCGTCCAGCGCCATCTCACCCTGAGCTGTTCGGATGATTTGCTTCAGCTCGTTGTCTCCCGAGGACAAGCCAGAGTCCCAGAAGCTACGAAGCGTCAGCTCGGTGAAAGGCGAAGTGATACGCAGTAGGCGGAGGATCTGCTTCCAATGGCGGTCTCGGATCGCATCTGATTTCAGCTCAGAAAGCAGCGAGTTCATCGACTTCTTCGCTTGAATCGAGTTGGTGAAGTACTCGAAAGCTTCGTATTGCTGAACGCGAGCAGGGAAGCGGCGCATCTCGTCAATCAGATCTTCCAGCTGCTTGCGGATCTTGCGAGGTTGAGCTGCCGACCACAGAGTCTCCTGCAACTCGTCAACTTGAGCCCATACTTTGGAGATGCTCTTCCACACCTCGTCTAATCCAACTAACTCGTCCATAGCGCGCGTCAGTGGCGATCCGCCCATTCGATCATCATCCATTTGCACACTGCCGACTCCAGGAATAAACGAGATGCTCAGAGCCTCAAGAGCGCCACCCATCTTCTCTTGATCGGCGCGGAGAAGCTTGAAGCGAGTCTCGTAGATCATCAAGAGCTCAATCGCAGACTTTGGCGATTGGCCACCCTGTAGAGGCTTTGCGTTATCCCACTCAGATACCGCCTTCGTGATCTTTTTGTCCAGGATGGACTTTTCTTCCAGGATCTTGGCTTGGAGCTGAGGAAGCTGACTTTCCATGGCGACACTCTTGCGATCCAGCAACTGAACGAAAGCTTCCCATTCGCCTTCGACATTCGCTAGAGACGGCCAGTCTGCCGCGAACTTGAATCGCTGTTTCTTGAGCAGACGTTCACCCTGTGAAAACGATTCCACAGCGGATTGCCACTGGAAGCGGTTCACGCGCATTTCTTGGATCAAAGTAATCGCTGCCACCACCTGAGCAGTGGCAGCTTCCAATGCGTGTTGCTCTAGTAGAGTGCGCTTTGTCGAAATTGTCGTGTAGAACGAGTTGATCTGGTTGCACAGCAGGTCTCCGAAATGCGCCAAAAACTCGTTGTGCCAAGCGTCGTACTTCACGTTCACTTGGGCCTGAACTTGCTGGTAGTTGACAACGATCGGACCAAAGCGCTTTGTGTTGAACACGGCGTCAAAGCTGTTTCGTTCGGTCTTGATCTCCATCAGAATTTGCTGCCACTTCTCAAGATCCTCACCAACCGTGTTGATCGCAGTCTGCGCGTCCATGTCCCACAGTGCTTGATACTGCAACCACGTCGACGCATACTTCTGCACTTCATCAATAGTCGCATCAACGACACCATACGCCTTAATGACGAGCTCTTTAGGCAGCAGCACCAGAGCCTCTCTGAAGACCGATTCCCTTCGCTTCGCACTGGCGCTTCTTCGCGATGGGGAGGCTTGTGACATCACTGTAGACCTTCCGTACACGTTCTCATACGACGATGTTTGGATCTTCGGGAGGTCGCACACGGAGTTCATTAGCATCTGGAGCTGAACCAGCCACACACTTCGCGCATCGTCGACGGAAGGTTCCAGAAACAGCATTTGGTTCTTCAGCAAAATCTGATGGGTGCGCGTCGACATGTTTGCAGCTTCAAGGACGCTCTGCAATGCCTTTTCATCGTGGCTCGAGTCAAAGCAGGAGATCCAGCTTTGCAGCAACACCTCGAGCTTCTTTGCCAGAATGCCACTGATCAGGATGTTTAGATTCTTCACATAGACGCTCAGGTTAGCATAGCCTGCCAAACTCAGCTCATCCACGTGCGACTGGATCTTGGTCAGCACAGCTTGCACTTCCAGAGCGTTGAAGTCGCCACTGCTGCGAACGCTGTCCAACAGGTGGTCGATGTCGCTGCTTTTCTGCAGGAGCTCCTCCACTTTGTCGTGCAGGCGCTCAACTTTCGTTGCCAAATCGGTCACGTACTCGCCAAGCCCATCGGCATGCCAACGCATTTCGTTTCCCTTCGAGAACGTTTTTCCGATGGTAGCTCGGACTTCACGAACATAGGAGGCCACCAGTGGCTCGAAGATTGGCTGTACTCGTCGGCACGAGTTCATGTACGTCTTGAGGCTTGCATCCAGCGACATGGCGAAAGGGTACTTGGATTTGGCGTCCTCTGCAATCATCTTGAGCGTGAACGGGACTCGGTAGCCCAGCCACTCCAGGTTGCGCACTTCCTTGAACAGCGTGACAATCTGCTGGTTGAAAGCGACCACCAGCTTCTTCCGCTCTCCTTGAGGAGTATCCTCCGTCACAATGTTGAGGATGATGTTCTTGATATCGAAGATCGGCATGGAAGCAAGCTCACTGACCCACTGGTCGAATATCAACTGAGGGTTGAGCTTCGCGATGAAAGCTTCAGCGGCAACCTTCAGCGCCTTACCTTCAACATGCTGCTCCCAGCTACTTCCGAGCACGCTCTCAACTCGCGAAAGCAGCATCTTCAACTTCCGTTCAATCTGCTTTGCCCACATCACTGCGCCAGCAATTGGCGGGATGTCACGCAGCTTACTCGTTCGAGAGGCTTCAGAGAAAGCGTAATGAGCGCGGAACTTGGCTTGCAAACTACTCACATCTTCCTTCACGTTCTCGATGAGCTGCATCTGGAATTGCTGGACTGCACTGCGAATACGCGGTCGGAAGAAAAGCGCGTTGTACTTTGAGAAGACACGAAACATCTCATCGGCATTCGACGTCGCACTCAGACGACTCGTCAGGCTACTGATGATGCGGCCCTCAATGCGGTCAATGCACAGCTCGTACGACTTCCGCATGTTTTTCCACGCCGTCGTCCCTTCACCAGAGACATCGAGGGGGTCCAACGTGCTCAGTTGCATGTATGCGGCGTTGATCTCCGTCAGGGCATCACCAGTGACTTCAGCGCGAGAGTCGTTCGACGTAGCTCCAGCGGCGCTGCCCAGCACACGCTCAATCACTTGACGCAGTTTCTCGTGTTGCTCACGAAACTCATGTAACTCCAACAGACGCTCTTCAATCGCGGCATGCTCCATCTGCAACTCGGAAAGCTGCGGGGGCTTGTCGCTGTTCATCGAGCCTCGGCGCTTGGACAGTTCCTTCGTCAGGTCGCACAGGGTTCCCACTTGGCGATGCCAGTTCGAGAAAAGCTCTTTGCCTGATAAAATCAGCTGCTCAAAGTGCTCGAACGGAATCTGGATGAGATTATACGCTCGCAGCACACTGATGACTTGCTGGGTCAAGTCGCTCGACATGATCTCGACAAGGTGAAGCAATCTTGACAGCTTGTACTCGTCAGCCACTCGGATTTTCTTGAGGTGCGTGAACACAAGCGTGATCCCTTGGTTGAGCTGGCTGATGTCAGTTGCGGACAAGATGGAATTCATCGGGAAATCCTTCATCAGCGTCATCACGCTCGCCACTCGTTGAATCGCAGGTCCCAGGCCGTGGTCAGCGCTGAAGGTCACCGTCGCCAAATATCGCTTCGCTCGCTTGAGTAGCGCCAACGTGATCTCCACCTCTGGTGAGCTCAATTTCTCCTGAGCCCCCAGCAGCGCGCGGTTGAGATCGCACCAGAAGTTGATCTCTTGCATTGCCGTGCCAGGGAGCGGCTCGCTGAAAAAATAATCACATCACACAGTGTCAGACATATAATCCTCTATCAACCAGTACACAAATCCTCTCTTACCTAATCAGTCGTGTCACTTTCTGGATTTCCTTGATCCACTTGTTGACTCCTCCCTGGATGTCGTTCAAGAACACGACATCGTTCACCTTGTCTTCGAGGCCCAGCGCCTCAATGTCGATGAGGACACCCTTCTCCCGCACCTGTAACCAAAATCCAGCATGCCATCGCACTGCTAATTAGCATCATCGATATATAATAAAAGAAACTGCGAGCAAGTATTCGTACCAAGTTCGCGGCGCGCTGAATGACAGGGTGAAACACCAAGTTCACCTCTGGAATCTCAATGTTCTGCTGGTACTGCAGCAGCGCGAGCTCGAGCTCTTTCATCCGTCTCTTGATCGCCGGAAGACCTAGCATACGATCAGAACATTCATGAGTTAATCTAAAACCTTCCATAGCGATCCAATCAATGCATGCATTTCCGTACCTCGCGCTCCTTCGTTCATGTTGGCCAGCTCGTTCTGCGGCTGGTGGACCTTCGAGTATTCGTTCACCAGCGGACCAAAGGACTGGTGCACGTAGTTGTAGACAACCGACAGCAAGTTGCTGTGGTCGTCGTCCTCCTCTTCAGTGTTCTCTCCGCTGCTCGATCCCGTCTCTGAGCTCTTGTCCATGTCGGCTCGCTTTCTCCCCAACGCAAGCGTCATGACTTGAAGTTGGTGGTTGAGCGCAAAATCGCTTGTCAGCGGCGCGCTGAGTCGCTTGATGAAGCACACGACGTCGTGACCGCGCTTCTGTCCCGTCGCGTACTCGATGCCGAGGTTCACTCGGATCCGACACGCTGGAGACACATCAGTGTGCCCGCTGTCCACTTCCATACGCACGCTTTCCGGCACCGAGGCACCACCATTCGCATGCGCCGATGCGGGGAAGTAGTGCACCTGCAGGACTCGTGCGGCCGAGTCTGCGATGAACTGCTCCAACACGGCGGCCGAGACCGGGGCGTTGAGATCTTGGGCGAAAGCGGATCCTCCGCTGTTATTGCTGCTGCTCGAGTCGCTCGTGAGGTTGGGCGACGTCGTCTCGCCAAAGAGCGGCGCGCACGTCTGCTGGAGGTAGCGTCGGAGCGCGTCGATCGAGAGCAAGCCGATCGCTGCTGCGGGCTGCTGCGAGCCGTTGCTGCTTGAAGGCGCGGATGGGCTGCCGCCGCCTCCGAGCGCCACGACCGCGTCTCCGCTCGCCATCGCGCGCTTGCGTTTTCTGCCGACGACCGCCGACGACGTTCCGCTAATCTTCGGATCTTCCTCCCTTCCTGCTTCCTTCTCGGGACGGCGGGGGGCGGGCGAGCGAGCGACAATTGCGGAATGGCTCGTGCTTTCTTTGCAGGAAAAGCAAGCGAATAGGGGGTTCAACTCGACAATGAGATTTTTGTTTTTAAGAAATTACAAAAATGACACGTGTCACTAAGTACAGTGGTGGCAGGAAGTAAAAAACCACCTCGTTTTTTAAAATTACAATTAACACGCCATGTCATTGATTTTTACGAGTGTAAATACCTTTTCGGACTCGCCTTCTAAAGACCAATCGTTTGGGGGCCTCCATTTTCCGACCCGAGCATTTCCCATGTCACAATAGAAATTACGCCTCAAGCGCCTGGAAGGAGATATAAGACCACTCAGCTCCAAGCGTCTGATACTACCTCGGGTGCGTTGTTTCTGTCTTTGATGCCGTTTTATATGTCAATCACATGACTGAATACCCTGTGTGCGGTTTTCAGAGCGGGAGGAAAAGAAACCGAATGCCACGGGGTTGAGCACTTTCGGACTTTGAGAGGGGTTAGATTTCGGCTATGAATGCGGCTGCCACGAGCCAGAGAGCGATTGAGCGGTCTAAGACCGCTGTCCAAGCGTATTTGCGCAACCCAGAGGTCTACAACGCCACAGGGCGCCTAGGACGACCCTCTACGCTGGCTCCAGCCACCCTCCGTCGCGTCGTCCGAGCTGCTCAGACCGGCCGCTACAGCTCGCCACAGCTCGTCCATTCGATCGACTTGCCCATCTCTGCTCGCTCTGTGCGTGGTGTACTTGTACGAGAAGATACGCTGCGCTACGTGAAGCGCAAGAGTAGCCCAGTGTTGAAGAAAGTGCACAAGCTGGCTCGCCTCGAGTGAACTCGAGCCTCAGTGACCCTCGGGGTTGGCTGAGAGTCGGTAGTCTTCTCCAACGAGAAGAAGTTCAACCTCGACGGCCCCCGATGGTCTCCAATACTACTGACACGATTTCGTCGCAAGGAACAAGTATTAGCAACCGCTGATGCTTGCTTAAACTATTTTATCACTAATGTTACATGCTTGGTCTTATACATATTTCCACCACCAAAATGCGTCATTTGTGCATTGCTCCATTTTTTGGTTTCGAACGCTGAAATTAACACCGCCGGCGGAACATGTAAACAAAAACCATGTGTCCAAGTTTCAGTCAATTCGAAGCAAAATCCCGCTCAAGTCTCGAGAAAATCGGGGTGGTCTTATACTTCCTGTCACCACTGTATCATGTAATATACGAAAGAGTTACACGCTCCTGTAGCTCAGCTGGTAGAGTCCTGCGTTTCGATGCAGAAGGTCCAGGGTTCGATCCCCTCCAGGAAAAACATTACTACGAGTAGTCTGTCTTTCTACCCACACAACTCTAGAACTGCCAAAGGCGACCATACCGTGCGAAGAGTGAGTCGGGCTAGACGCCGGTACGCTAAGTCCAATCAGCGGATGCTCCTTCTAGAGTGAGGTTCGATATGTGAAAAATGTCTAAAATCTCAAGTCTAAGCAGCTCCAAGTGTACAGAGTCTAGCCACATCACTAAAGTTTTGCTGCAATCGCACACTGGGTTACTAAAATGAAGAGATCGTGACAGCAACTGCGTTGTACAAGCTACACAAAATGGGTTTAGTAGACCGTCTATGCATCCTTTCGGTGGAGTCACATCATTAACCAAGGGCGTTATCTGTGGGAAGTTCCGCATGATGTGCGTGTGGTAGTCTTGGACCGCTTCAATGATGTCCTCTTTCGACTGGTAGGCATGGCGCCTTAGCTCATCGAATCTGTCGTTGCTGTTAATATCCTCGCTGCTGTCGTTGACGCCCCTCTGGAACTGACTTGCACCTTCGGGGTTCATTATGCAAATGATGAACAAGTGCTTTTGATGAAGAGAAACTTTGAAGAAACAAGTGGTAGTACCAAAAGCTGACAGTGAGGAAGGAGATTGATAGTATGAAGTATATGCTACGGCTCGCCACATATGAAAATTCCCAGGAAGAATGTGAGCGACAAACACAGCTAAAATTCGACGCTCTACTGGCTGCAAGCACAGCGAACATTCTACGTTCTACTGGCTTTGCGGAAGGCGACAAGCGCCGGCATTGTCTGGCGAATGTTTTACTGTTTGTCCACACATGGATGACTTGTGAGCAAATTCTCAAGTTAGAACCACGAACTTTCTTCAATTGGACGACATTTGTAACGGGATACACGAGTGAATTACACCGCAGTAACCACTCTGTCAAACTACTGTCTGTGCAATATCTTTAAACCCGAGCGTAATACAGGTTCGCAGCGGCTACCCTGCCAGGGGCCAGCTGCGTACCCCGTGCGTACTTTACAAATAGTTATGGCCAGCGATGACGCGGCCTTGACACGGACTATTATTACAGAGAAGTAAGTAGCCAATCAGAAACACTGAGCTCGGATAGCCAGTGAAACTA